>WYDF02299521.1:0-15682 GCA_009867245.2 Adranes taylori
CGGTTTCGCGTACAATGATAGCCAATTGGATCGCCAACCTCCGTAGGGAGATGGTGTCATAAGAAGAAGAATTAATTAATTCAAATTGTTTTAATTTATACATTTCAACTAATTTGATTGAAAGACAATTATGCTTGAAGAATGAAACATTTTCTAGAATTTAACTGTCTTCACTATTTTGAGTACGTAAAGTGGATACAAGAATATGAAATTACAAGAATATGAAATTGCCTATTTTCCACTTTACATTTTTCCAGTAAATTTTGGTGATTACAAGATGCATTGTGGATAGTTTTTATTATATCTTTTTATCATCTTCGGTTACGTTTTATTGAAGCGAATCCGAATAAATTTGGAATATTGCGTTAGGGAAGAAATTGTACTTTCGATTACATTAATATATATTATTTTGAATAACGCTATACGAAAAATTTAAATAGATCGAATAGTAGTAATAAAATGTGTTTGATGCGGAGGAAATCTTATTTGATTGCTCACTCGGACTGACCTATTGAATAGTTTCAAAACCACTTTGGATGCGTTATTGCCTATAAAACTCGTTAACTGATTGGCATTTTAGCGCGACAGAGAAAGGGAGAGAGATAAGAAACAAAGGGTGGAAAGTTAAAACCGCTTCGGTGGTTTTACGGTTCTCGAAATATATTTTCTCTAGATACGGAGGCGAATTCGGAATTTTATCTTTTATATCTAAAAATAGCATTGAATAAAATTTTTAATTGTTAAACGTTTTTATAACGTTGATTTATCTTTAACCATTCAACTAAAAGTATTGAAGTATTTAGAGCGTGAAAGTAAAAGATTATTTTTAACCAGTTCTAGGTAAGTAGTTATTTTTTAATTCGTTGTATTAACAACAACGCTATTCCTTGATTCTCTAGTTCTTTTTCTATTTACGCATTCTACAGGCTGTCCCAAAAGTCCTGCACCATACATATTTTCAGTATATGTTCAATATGGTTTCTGTTTAAGTCGCAACATAATACGGCCTACCATGTACCGCAGAATATTGGTTTTACGAAGTCAGGCGTTACTGAACGGCACACAGTTGCGATGCTCTCCCACATTTTGTTTTTATCCCTGATCTTGACTTTGTAAACTTTGGATATTACATAACCCGCAGGGCATTATGCATCAGGTTTAAATCTGCAGATTGTGGCACCCATTTTACTCTTCTACGACCGATTCACTAGGGGAAGTTTTCATCTAACCGATTACGAACTTGTGTACCATAATGTGGGGGTGCAGCACCCTGCATGGACAATTATGGTTTGCCAGTTTGAGTTGGAGTTCTTAAGTTTGATTTCAATTTAATCCTCCAAATCACTGGAACACATCGATGTTGAATTTCGTGGTACATTATGCCAAATTGTGTTCTGTTTAAAAAAACTAAGTATCTTTATGGAAGATCCCCACTCGCGTAAATACCCCAAACCTCCTTTCGTTGCTTAAAGTACATAAGATCAAAAAGATGGATTCTATTGATAATTTGGTCTTTGACTTTCCTTTTAGACTTATTATCAGGTTCTGTGGGAGTTTGACATATGATATCACTGTAGTTAAATGTAAAACTAATAGGTATTTATCCGCTTTCGACCCCCAATTTTAAAAATTCAATTAAATTGGTAAGTGAATTGAAGTGTATTGAGTTTAAGGATTCCTTTCATATTTTTTGTTTGGATGTTGTTAATTTTTTCCCGTCGGTATCCAACTACAAAGAGGTGAATATTATTACAGAAACATTGGTAGATTCCCAACTTAGTTATTCGTTAATTTCCTTCATTTTGAGATTACCAGATTTATGTTTGGCCCAGATCTTGTATTAGTTTAATAATTTCACTTACAAACAAAACAGTGGGATGGTACTAGGTTCGTGTTTATAGCCTTTGTTGGCTGATATCTTTATGAATCATTTGGAATGTGGTTTGTTATCCTTAAAGTCAAAAAGTGTGGATAAGATTGTTTTTATTGTTGATAGGTGGATATTATTTTAATTTTCGTTCATAGGAATGAGTCCGAAATTTTACATGTAAAAGAGCATTTTAATAATGCCTACTCTCATATTAAATTTACACATAAGTTACCCACTCATAAATGCATGTCCTTTTTAGATGTGATGATTAAAACTTGATTTCGCGATACCATTATTCAGTTTGTTTCTAATGCTCTTTTTACGCACAAATTTGCGACGTTCCATTCATTTGCACATAGAGCGTTTTTTAGTCAAATTTAACAAATAGTCGACTAATCTGATTGAGAGTTCTTTCGAATAGGTTGCTTGTAAACAGTTTTTTTAGCATCACTTACATTAATAAAGAATGTTTTAAGTTATGCTAATTTTTTGCTAAATTTAATATTTGTGTTCCCTTTAGTGTTTCAAAACTTATTAATATTTTGAAAAATAATAAAGATAGGTCTTTCTTGGATTCTACATGTGGTATTTTCGAGTTATAATGTGGTTCTTGTCCTTAGAGTTATATTGGAATAACTCTCAGATCTTTTGCTACACGTTTCGAGGAGCACGTTAATTGTATTAGGTTAAATAAACGAGACAGATCTCATCCGGCTTACAATATTCTTTCCCATAATCATGATTTTTCGGCTGTTGACAATTCAAAAGTATTGAGTTTATATTGGAACCCAACACTTTAAAATTCTTGGAACAGGTATATATTAATATGTCATTCTGAACGGTAGAACTTTATTGAACAGACACGTCACATTTGAATTTTATATTCTGGTTGCTGGTACTTTCTCCTAATGTTTATCACTGATTTAGTGTTTTGTAAGTGAGGATGACGATGAATGTGTTCTTATAATAGTTTGAATAGTTACATGTATTACTTATTTTTAAATTTATTTATTGAATTTGGTAACCTTAATTATTGAAACTTAATAACCTGATTTGCTGATTGTTCTGCTGGTCATGTCAAGTTGGTTTCCTTGTTGATTGTTAAAAATTTGTTAAATAATTCCCATTTGATTAATTATGGGCATTTTCAAAATAAAGAGTTTATTGGTTTAACATGGATTGAAATGAAACACAAAGTAAAAATCAAATTTTAAAGTAATGTTTCACATTTCGTTTTTTTTTTTATTTAATAGAATTCAGGGAAGGATGTTACTGATAAGGGAGGGAGATATTAAAAGTTTTTTATGCTATTTATCAAACGCATAATTCATATAGAACATATTTGACTTTTCGTTTTATTTCTTTCCACCAGTACGAATGTTCCAAAACAATTTTTATGCTCATAAATTTACTGGGAATTTCTGGACATCATTGTAATTTTTGTTGGTTTTATTTATTTTCTAAGTTTTTAAATATGCTCCTTTAGATGGCTGTTATGAGAATTTGGTTTTCTTGATCTTTAATTTCACATTTTTATTTTTTTAAATAATTTGTTCATCACAGATTAATGATACCAGGATTTAAATGTTCATTTAAGATTGTATACTAAATCATCTTTGTTTACAGTAACTTTTTTAGTTTAACCGCTTGAATAAGGAAGTCTTTGTTACTTCGATATCTGTACAGCCCGAAGCCAATTATCGTCGTTTTTATCAGCTTACACAATAAAATATTTGGAGATGGAATTTTGAAATTTGATTTCAATGTAATCTTTCAAATCACTGGAAAACACCTATAATAAACATTCCTAGAACAAGTAAACAGCAAAATTACTAAAACCCTGTGGTGCGGGACTTTTGGGACACCCCTATATGAACTCATGTGTAAATTAGGTATATTTTTTGCCACGTCAGTATCTGATAATTTTAAATATATACCTAATTCCGCACTACTTCTTACCTTTCATACTTACTTCTTCACCCTATTAAATGTATGTATCGTAAATGTACTTTTGATGAGTAATGTAAGTTATTTGTCGAAGTACGGAAGAGTTACTATAAAAGATACGTACGAAGCGTACAAAACGATTTATCTCTGATACGTGTCAACATCTATATAAAAGAACTGAGTTGAGAGTTTTACATTACACGAAAGTGTATAACGGAAGATAATAAATATCACATTATTGACTGAACTGAATAAGTAAAAGAATTATTATTTCTAAAAATGTTGCTAATCATATTCGATAAGATTAAATTAAATAAAAGCTTACCTTAAACTTGTATTCTAATCATGTTACAGAATTTATTTTGTTATCAAACTAGGATCGTGATTATATTATGATTCTTTGTATAACCACCGTATCGCTTTTCTTATCTCTTTATAACAGAAAATGCTCATGCATGAGCAATCAACGTTGGAGAAAAATTGTTTTAGCTGATTACACACATTTATATTCATAGGTAAACAAAGATATACGCAATAAACATGTAAAATAATAAGGTTTATTGTTTTAGTACGTATATACGTAGTATGACTCGCGATTTTAATTGATAATGTTGATTGAAGTGAATTAGAATTCAAAATTTGTTAAGAAAATCCATTACTATACTCCATTAACAAAAGTAAAAGATAAAAGAGTAGTGTACTAGATATAAATTGTTTTCTGCTATAATTTGATCTTTGGTCCTGAGGATGGAGATGAGCAAAACATTTTTTTCGGCACGTCAAAGTGCGGATATACGGATGCTAATGCTGGTCAGATTAAATTGTGGAAAGATTATTTGTTAACGAAGATAATGAGGAAATTGTCCTCATTATATTACATTGTGCGATCGAATATGTGATTTTCACGGGTCACTGGATAGAGCCAGTGTTTCCCCGAAATTTAAGACCAGGCTCTTGTTTGACTTGTCGGTTGACGCCGGCTTTCTTTTGGTTCCACATTGAAAACACGGTTAATGCGAAAGATTAATGAAAAATTCAGAGAAAAGATTCAGATTCAGAAAAAGAATAGTAAATGAAAATAAGGAAACAGCAAGATTGTGCTGAAGTTAAGAGTGTGCCATACTTATCTTGACGTTTGGAAATTCATTACAGATCTGGTTTGATAATTGATTTAAAATTAATTATTGGCGCTGATTTATAACAAATCATTCTCAATACCAATATGTTCCCTGTGAAAAAGATAGACCTGATCGCTCTAATTGTTATCTATGTCTCCGAAATGCGCGAATTTGCTCACCAGAAACGAAGAACAATTTCCAAATTGCATCTCCTCGTTACTGAATTTCTGTGGACCTTTTATACAACCCTGGCGTATTGTATGTGGACACATAAAATTTGCGAAAACATAAAATTTGATGAAAAGATAAAATCAAATTCCAACGAGAACTGGCGGCGAACACCTTAAAGATATGGAAACGAATAACGTTCGTCCTACTAAAACTTTCTCCGAAAATATAACTTCAAGAGCCAATAGGCGTTATTGTCTTGACAGTTGCAAATGTAAGGGTAAAAATCGTAGTAACTTTAGAAGATTTGCTTTCCTCTCGCAGTAAATAAACTCTTACTTAGTTTGTTTCATTTCAATTATAATTTATTAACCCTATATAATTGTCAGTGTATGTAAAGATAAATTATTTAATGTACTATGAAATGGTTAAAAAGCCTATGGTGTTTTATTTGTAGTTAATTTATTTAATTCATGAACCGTACTTGCTTTGGTAAGGTAGATTCTTTGGCTTATTCAATCAAGGATTCTGATATTTATTATTTAATTTCCATTGTATAGTGTTTGTTTACTAAACTTCTAAATAGAATAATTTAAAAATTCAGAGTAACCCCTAACTTAAATTTTCCTGTTTTTATCCCGGAAGATTGAATGGGCTTTAATTGGAATTTATTTATCTAATTGGTGTTTACGCAATCCCTGGTCACAAAATAAGCGTAAAATATAATCAAATAAAAGCATTAACTACTTGTTACACAATGTTTAGATTGATATTGCTCTTTCAATCCTTTTGGGCCATCTTCAGATATACAGACTATTTTATGGGAAATACAACTGATCAGAGTGTATTGAAGCGGTTGAAGAAGCTTTGATAGAGGTAATACCAGGCTACCATATTAAGTAGGATATTAATACTCCATCATAGTTTCATATGATATTAATCCTACTTAATGTTATAATGTAGTAAGCTAGTATCACGTCTATTATAGTTTTCTTAACCGCTCTAGGTCATACCGATCAACTTGTTTTTCTCATAAATTAATTTGTATGACTAAAGATTACCGAAAAAGATTGAATTCATTGTGCACTAAGTGGTAAATGACGATGTAAATATTTCTTTATTTGTTTATAACATGGACTAGTGAATACCAGAGCTGGACCCAATCGATATTTTCAACTATGTATGGAAAATTAATGAGATTATTCAGCAGCAGTAATGTAGGACATCTATTAGGAAATGAAATCAGCATTCCACATCTAGATTCTCTTTATTTATTCGACCATAAGAGAATATTCTTGAAGTATTAAACGATGGCGTAACTATCCGAATTTTTTAATCTAGGATTTGCTTTTTCAAGTTATTTGGTCACCACAATATGTTATTAATGATTAAAATAATTTGATATATTATTACCTTTAAAGGTTTCATTTATTTTGTAATTAGTATATTTTCGCCTGCCAGTCCAAAACAATTTTGTTGGGTTGGAAAGAACAATAAAAATATTTTAAAAATTTCCATGAACCAAAAAGTTTTTTTGAATGTTAAATTTTTTCAAATTTTTGGGTTTGATTTTCAATGAGTTTCAGCGTTTTATTTTATCAGAATTTTAAAAAGACAGGAATCAGCTTGTCAGCACATAATCGTATTATCTGTTATTGAGAGAAGAGTGGAGAATATGCTGCGTTGGCAGTTTATATATACAGTAGAGTACAGTCTCGATAATTCGAGGTGGATGGAACCGGGCCTACCTCGAACTATCGAAAACACGAATTATCTTAGAATTGTAAATTGGTTTTTGTTTAAACACCTTGCTCCTTTCCCGTGCAGCAATATC
This sequence comes from Adranes taylori, assembly GCA_009867245.2. Lineage (NCBI taxonomy): Eukaryota > Metazoa > Arthropoda > Insecta > Coleoptera > Staphylinidae > Adranes > Adranes taylori. The sequence goes on from WYDF02299521.1 coordinate 6,938, forward strand.
GCATCATTGTCAAAGCAGCATGTTGTCGGCTGGTTTTACCCTGGATAGCTCCACGTATCGCATGGTGGACTCTCGCTGTGAATTATTAGCGGTCTGAAATCTGAAATCGGCTTCTTTTCCTCACTGTCATCCTGCAATACTAAAACAGTGATCATTTCTATTATGACAGCATCTGTAAATTCGTGTTGTTCGTTGCTATTTATCCATTCTACCACAGCCACATCGGTGCTTTTGCATCCTTGGATTTTCTTAATCACATTAAACAAAGGCAAATCATCTTCATCAATGCCGTGACTATCTCTTTCTGTATTATCGTTCTCCAAGATTTTGTGTCAAGATTTGAAAAGTATTTCTGATCTTATTTCGCCCCATGATCCAACCACACAATACACAACGTCCTTCACAGTAATTTTTTTCAAAGCTTCTACAATAGTTTCCTCACCTTCCGTGACTTGTAGAAGGGATTGTAGGAATTGGCGGCGATACTTTTTTAAGCATTGTAGCACTCCTTGATCCATGGGCTGAATTAACGCGACGTTTGATGCTAAAAATATTGCACGGATTGCAAGGCATTGCAAGGCAGAGTTTTTCTTTCAAAATTTTTGTAACTTTTGGCACAAAATCGAAATATCTAGTTTTGAAATATTTCTTCACTTATCCAAGTGTTTTTTTATTCCTATACTTAACCGGCAGTGAAGATATCGAGACATGATTAAATATCCTTGACTTTGCGGCTTTTCCGATAATAGTAAGTGGTAATCTTGTGATTTCGTGAAGCATTTGATGCAGCAAGAAATGTTAACCTCTCCTTACTTTTTTGTGACCTCTCCTTACTTTTTGGAGTACTTTCATCTTCGCGTGTCTTAGATGGTAGCATTTGGAAATTAAGATCCGTTTCATTGTAATTATAAGGTTGGTCATTCGTAAGGTTTTCAGTTTTCATGAATTTCTACAATTTATTGCAAAATTCCACGACGTCTTCAGAATTAGCAGATAGCTTCTCTACAGAGATCTCTAGTTGCCGGATATCATATCTGTTTTCCACTTGTCAAATCAGCCTACACTAGTGAAGTTTTCATCACACTCTTCAAATTCTTTTCGAAACAACAAAACTTTTTCTTGAAGAATCGGACCTGAAAGAGGGCATCCTTTCTGCCTTTGCTGTGTAAAACACTTATAAAGTGTCTTACCAGTTTTTCATACTCAGATTTTTTTAACGATAAATCAGAGCACTCGTTAGTAGAATAGTAGAAAACACTACTAATTTCCGCCGCCAATCACCAATCGTAACTTCACCTACGTCCTATTCAGGCTGCAAGTTTTCAAGTGTTTCCCCCTTATCAAGTTTTTCTGATACTTCCAGTTTCACATTTAATGGAACGAATTTCCCGATTTTACTTTTTGTAGAATTCACCATCGAAATAAAACAGTGACGATTTTCAGACTTATAAATTCAACAGATCTTTCAAGCACGAGTATAAATTCCTCCTGCAAGCACAAACAAAAGTTAAAGACTGCGCTCTGGACAGATCTATTTTTAGAATGTGATGAGATACATTAGCAGTAGAGAAAACGTATAAGAAGCACGTAGAGGACATATGAGGGGAAGCCCTCCTGCACGTATAGTAAGAATACAGTGCGGGAAGAATATGTGTGCTGCGGACATATGACCCGTCAAACAACAACAGAAACCAGATGGGGTAATTCTTTCACGTGTTCTGTATGAGTTGGTCATTATTTGTGAGCTAAACTGATTTTTTTCACTAATTCAGATTTATGGAAATAGCAAAGATTTGAGACTCGAGTTATCGAGACTCTACTGTAAATAGAAATCGCTGTCGATCGATTATTCAATACTCAGATTTGGTAGTCATCTAGTACGCACCGCGTATTTTTAGACGTATTATTAATATATATATATATATATAATGAAGTCGCTATTCGCGTCTGCTGTTTGAACGCGTTATTCTTCTAAACTATGCAACGGATGTTGATATGGTTTTCAGTATCATTTAGAGAATTTGTCCCAGAAGGTTTATAAGTATAACACATGCATATTTTATTTATAGAAAGTAGATAAAAGACGACATACATATCAAGTGGACATGTTTCTGTGCGCTTACGTTGTTAACGCTGGCTAAACTTTTACGCGTAAGACAACGCTCGCCTGTAGGCACAAACGCATGCTTCTCATTATGGTCTATAGTAGCAGTGAACGATTTGTAGCGATGACACGTATGTTCGCAGCTCTCCAGTAAAGAAATTACTTATATGCCTCGTAGCATATAAGTAGGGACCAGGGATCAGATAGGGGGAAAAAACTTCGTGAAGTTAAAAAAATAATAACTATTGTAGTTGTAGGGAATATTAATGTTTAATGCAATTTTCAAATAGTGAGTCCAAGCATCTCCTGGCTGCATCGGAGACGAGGATCACGCAGTTAGCATGGTCGCACTCCCCCGGTCGCACCATAGGCATCCCTGCTCGCACCGGAGGCGCGGACAATGCAGTAGACATGCGCTCGCCACGCCGGAGTCATGGACAACGCTGTAGACATCCCCTGGCTACGCCAGAGGCGCGGACAATGCCGTATACTTCCTATGCCGGCGCCGGAGGCACATTCAACGCAGCAGGCATCTACTGGCCGCGCTGGAGGCGTAGACAATGCCGTAGGCATCCCATAGCCGCACCGGGGGCGCAGACAACGCCGTAGGAAAATATGGGGACTATAAACTGTCAATGTCAAAGCTCCAAAAATGCGTCGGATATTTTTTACGTATTAAATCTGTTAAATTACTTTGGAATAATAACTAATCCTTATGTAATTATCTCCATTGTAAATTATATTGTAATTAAGTTTATTGAAGTTATTAACTTACAATCAAACAAATTAAATGTTTTAATTTTATTATAATTTCGTGAATAAAGATTTAAAAACCGTTACTGGGCCACGGAATTATAATTTACCAGAGTACAGAAATGTAGTGAATGTATACATATAAATACACCTGTGCTATATAAACATAGTTATGATTTAAATATGATAAAATAAAATACATAAGGCAAATGCCTGTCAATCTTTCAAAGAAAGCGCTTTATAAGTAGAAATTTTTCTTTTAAAAGTTTTTTTCACCTACAGTTTTTCAGGTCGGTTGCCATAAGTTTAAATTATGTGCATCCAGCGTAGAAGAGACCATGTTCATACAAGCTTAGATTTTGTTTCGGCAATAAAAGCAAATCTTTATGACAAGTGGGATAACTCTGTGCACGACCACCCTTCAAGGTAAAGAGATCTCGATTACGAAAAATAAAACAGAAAACATACGTACCATAAAGGGCCAAAAATAATATTCTCTGAAAATCAGTTTGCAGTTACCCATAGGGTTAATATCAGACATAGAATGTGTTGCCTTTTAATAGAATATTAGCGGATCCGGCAGACGTTGTTTTTCCCCCCTTCCCACCTGACCACCATATTTGTCTACGGCGCCGACAACTCTGCAGTATTACCGCCGCCAACGCCATGGTCTACTATCCTCGGGCTTTGCCGCGGCCAGCAGCATGTCCAATTGCCGAGGCTTTGCCGCGAGTAGCGGCATGTCCTGATTGCCACGTGCTGCAGCCCATCTAGCGGCAAGTTACAGCAAAGTGGATAGCATAAAAATATTCTTTGTACTCAAATACCTGATTATAGAAATTTTCATGGCGGTCGGTTGAACGGTGTAGAAGTTGATGTGCTGCAACCTGATTTAGTGGCGACTTACAACAATGTGCTTAGCATAAAAACCTCATCCATGAAATAAATACATATAACGGTGTCGAAGTCTATTAATTTCAAACATACAAACATCCATTGATATATATATATATATATATATATATATGTAAATATATAAAAATTTGAGGTTTCCGCGAGTGTAATCTGATGAGACAGGTGGAATCTGATTGTCTTCCGAGTTATATCTTACGTGGTAGGCAGTTTAGTGTACCAACGTTTCGCCAAAGTCATATCTGGCATTGTCGAGGCGGCTTAAAGACAGTCTGGCTCGACAATGAGTTTAATCAAGAATGTATATTTGATTAAACATAAGTTACATGTATATATATATATATATATATATATATATATATGTATAAATATATATAAATGCTGTGCATTTGATAATCGGGATCATCGCCCCTAGATAATTATTCCATAAGACATACGGGAATGCAAGTTGTCTAAATCTTAAGACTGATAAGACGGGAAAATGATAAGACGAAAAATGATAATGTTGTTAAATTCAAAGGATGTTTGTATATTTAGTATTTTGTTATTTATTTGAATCAGAATTACAAAATTGTAATTAACTTTTCCTTCTTTATTAACTTTAATAAAACAATTCCATCTTTCCAACCCAACTAAATTGTTTTTGGACTAACAGGCGGAAACATCTTAGCAATAAAATATATTCTTTAAAAGTAATTTTACTTTACATTCCCTTTAGTTAAAATTCAATTATTTATAACAAACTAAGTAACAAAGCACAGCATTAATTAGGGAACCCTTAATGGCGAAATTCAGTAGCATTGTCTGTATAAACTGAAATAGTTACTGTATTTTTTATATCTTTAAACATTTCTTGCTGCTGTGAAAATTATGAAAAATAAAATTTTAAATTTATAAATATAAAATTTTTAGAGTTGGAATACTTGTTTTCTATCCAGATAATTTTATTATTATTTCGTATTATATTCTATTTTAACTTTGTTGTCAAATTGAATTGAGAAATATTTGTGCAAAGTGAATTCGTCTGGGTTTTTCAAACTTGAAATTTGTTAAATATAAAAATAGCCAAATGCTATTAGCAGCTAAAAATACAAATATACACTTGTCCTTAAACATATTAACTCTCGTACTCTCTTCATGCGCTAAAAGCAATAACTTTCCGATCACGAACATGATTTTGATGTTATATCAGTCGGGGAAAATTGATCGCTTAAAACATGTTGGATGATCAGATTACATTGGAAGATATATGAAACACTCACTGAGCCCACTCCGCATATAAAGATACTTCAGATTCTTCACGTTCGTTGCTTTTAGATTACATACGATCTACCGATTTACAGATAGATATTCGTTGATATAGTAATCACATCTGTTTCGGTTGTCGAAGCAAGTTTTTCTGCATTAGAAGTTACTTGTATCTTTAGAAAGATTTATTTATAATCTATATTTAAAATTTTATAGTAAAATGCCATTAAATTTATATCATTAAATCTAGTGTACAGGTCAGTACTTGAATACATTTTTTTACAGAAAAAACTCTTATACAGATATTTTGTATTTACAGATTATTGTCATGATCACTTTGACTATTTTGTTGATTATTGGATGTAGATCTTCCGTAGATTCCTCCATTCTTGTAGTAATCTGATGTAGTTTGGTTCTACTCTTCTTATATGTCAGACAATCCTTGATGACCTTAAATTCTTTAAACGTGTTTTGCCGGGAAACGATTTCCTTATTAGCGGATTAAAAGACTACTTAGGGCGTCCAAAATTTACATTGAACATTTTTCTATGAAAAACATATTGTGCGACACTTTCTAGTAATGCGATATGCATATATTTATTGGATACTGCTGATGAGACAGAAAGTCAGAAGATAGGTAAGTGTAGTAACGCATTTCTACTGAAAAAACAACAAGCGTACAATAACAAAGATACAAATAATTGACAAAAACAAGCTGCTATCGTACGTAAGCTTAATAAACATAAAACAACAACGACTTAAAAGAATAACCCGTAAACAATTCTGCTGTATCAGTAACTACTGGCAATAACACGTGATACCGGATTATCATTAATTTAATTAATTAACGATTGCAATACACAATTCCCTTATTAGTCATCAATTCAATGAGTAATCCGCTAATATAAAATATAAATCTACTAATCAAAATCTAATTCAAATCAATGTAATATACCAACGAATAATAAGTTTAGTAATAACTAATTACCATATAATAAATGATATTAACAAATTCATATTATAAAGATTTAATACGTTTTAAAATGAAATCCTGATAATAATATTAAGAGACTTGCCGCTATGAGAAATATATAATCGTCAACAACGTTCGATCAGCATAGAAAATCATATAAATACTTATAGCTACACAAGGTACGTGTTTATTCTAAAAGTATAAACAACTTTCGCCGAAAAGCTAGCGGCATTCTTTATCTTGCAAATATATAGGACATTTTCGCATTTCAATCTTCGTAACATTTTAGGTTTGACAACTTAACTTTCTTCCTTTGTCGGTGCGAATTATATTAGTACTTTGCTGGAAAAAGCGTTAACGAACTTTTCCATATACAGTTTGATTGGATGTTAGTTCAACGTATTTTATCAGAAGGCGTTTTTAATGCAATGATTCTATGATTTTCGTGAAGTAGGACAGCTATACGTTCCACCATTTATGCTTTAATCAACAAAATAGAACAATTTTCATACTTAAATTTCTTAACGGACCAGGAAGAAAGTTTCGATTGGTCAAAGTGTTAGACTACCTAAAATTTTCTAGCAGAAACTTCCTTGAACCGACGCCTTTTTAGTTGCCGACGCCGACGAATGCCACGGCTTCGGCAACACGCCAGAAGCAGCTTCTTCCCTGAAAATTCGCAGGAAATGAGCCGGTCAATCTAGTTCACCTCAGACGCATTTTGGGCCTTACACTAGCTTTAACGAGTGAACAACACTCGCACGCTACGCTAGCTTAAGCGGCTATCAAATGGTCAAACTTATTCCTATTGAGCGAGATATCGCACTCTGGAATCTAATTTGTTCTAAGTAAGCCCCAACAACAAAATCGCTTATTTTATTTTATTTCAATTAAATTACATTCACCTACAGTCAGTAGCAAAAATTCTACAATCAGCGAATCAGGTATACATAAACTACGTCATCTAATTTTCTGCTGAATCATCCGTTCCCTCATCAATCACTTCTTATTTCTTTCATTCATTCATATCAGTCTTCTATAAACTTTCTTTGATAAATATTTGTCACGAAAAAGCAATGAGAGCCACGTCAACGGAAGAGGTTAACCAACCGTCGAACTGAGATGGCCGAGACACAATTTATGAGGCACGAGAAGAACATCATCTACGTTTGTTCCGTCATTACCTCGGCGACAGCAAATAAATCCGACCTCACCACAAATTCATTATCTACGTCATAAAATTTTCATCGCATCTTCAATAATATATTTCACAACGTTTTCTGCATCTTCATAATGTTGACTGGCTGAATCAACCTACAACATGTGCGCTAAATATTCAATATCCCATTCTACCGACACTCTGGAGAAGCCCACAAAAAATTCAAAAATCCAATCAGGAGAAAAATTAATAACATAAATCACATTACCTTTATTTCGATATTTTTTACTTGCTATTTTGCCAATGCAATATAGTAGACATCCTAAGAATTTTTGCATTATAATTAGCTTCACAATATATTGCTAGTAAATTAAAATCGTGAATACAAGCATATATCAGACATAAATATGAGAGACAAATAAACCAGATTATTTTAAAACATATTATTACGTACATCATTATAGTATTTAAGTACTTTATTGTAATAATTAATAACAGCGAATTCTAACCCAGCTCTGTATAATCTCATGGAAGAGAATATTTTATGTTACAAAGAAACAGAATAGTTAGAAGTAAATATTCCGATCCTGCTTTGATTAGAACAATGCTGTAACACACGCAGCAAGTTGGTTCTGATATTATTGGAATAAATGGTGGTGTTACACCTAATTTGAATACTAAAACGAAAAAAAATGAATTAAATCATAATTGAATTAGATCATGAAAAGAAGAAATAATTTAGTAAATCATAAAATAATAAATCATAAATCATGTTTATTGAAGTAAGCGATTATATGTCATGTAAAGATATATAAACATTTGCTCAGGTCGTAGAAGATAACAAATAGAATAGGAAAAAATATATATAAATGTACATGTATAATAATATATATATAAACAAAAATTGATGTGTTATAAACATAGTTATAAACAGAAAAAATAAAGAAATATGGAATTAAATTTTATTACAGTAATCATAAAACTCGTCGATTGAATATGAAGCACAGTCTATCAGTAATGTTTTTAATTTGCTTTTAAAGCTTAAAAAACTCATACATTCTTCTAAATAATTTGGTACTATATTATAAAATTTACATCCAGTATAAAAGACACTTTTTTCAAAAGAACTTAAATTGTGTTGAGGCAGCAAAAACTATTGTCTGTGTCTAATAGGATATTCATGTGTGCGCTTGGTATTGTTACAGAAATAGTCAAAATGTTTGTAGATGTAGCACAGAATTGAGTAAATGTAAACAGCATTAATTGTTAATAATTTTTCAGATTTGAAAACAGGTCTGCAACTTGTTTGACTGTTTATATTAAAAATTGTACGTATTGGTCTTTTCTGTATAATAAAAACTCTATCAGTTTGTAATTTACAAGCATTTGTGAAATTTTGAATAGTCAGAAATTATTCATATAGATCTAACTATGTTTAACTGAATTTTATAAATTTCTATACAATTGAATTATTTAAAATATTGAGGTTCATCGCAATCAGCAAATTAATTAAATATAACAAACTAGATGATAACCCGTCGTAAAACGACTATCCATTACCAGGTCATATTTTATTTACCCAAATGAGTTGGGTTA
>WYDF02299532.1:0-10869 GCA_009867245.2 Adranes taylori
TGACCTGATAATTGCCCAAAATTCAACTGTGTCGAAGGCCTTTCTAAAGTCTATGAAGGCGACCCATATTGGGATGTTATATTCCGTTACATTATATTTGGAGGAAACCGTCAAGCCTCCTAATCCATCAACCCTGTCAAGTCAATTACAGACGTATCCGGATTGATGAAACCAATGATTAGGAGACAACAATGATTCACAAACAAGAACTAGATCAGGATAAAAATTAAAAATTAAGTGAGAAAATTCTGTTCTACTAGCATTAAGACTGTGGACTATTCCATTGAATAAAAGTTAGTGCTATTTGAAAACCCGCAAAAAAAGTCTATCTTCAAACTGTCTATCAAAAAAACTTGTCTTAAAATGTGTTCCAGAGCGCCCGAAGGAGCCGCTCCCAGAATAGCCATGATATTTTCCACTATATTAGAACCGTCAAATTGAACTGACTGAGAATGACTTGCTTAATTGGAAACAATCATATCACTTCGATTATATGAAGAATCCGATGTTCTATGATTAAAAATTTTTACGGCGAGCGGATGAGAAGAAAGAGTAGGGGAGGGGAGGATGAAGACTCAAACCCGAGGAACTCTTGATCAAAACAAGATATACCCCTAGTTGAATCATTTGCTTTTCTTTTCTGTGAAGAATTTTTTACTATTTTAGCAAATGGCTGGGACATACCAGGAAATCTACAACGCGAACGTGAATTACTATCATTAAGACTACCAGACGAGGAGTTAGGTAAAGGGATAAAGGCTCTAGGAGCCATAGAAGCAGAGGAATCTTCAGAGAAAAGAAGGTCATATGAGTTTTTTAATGGGATTCTAGATTGTCGACCATAATCCTTAGGGTGAACAGATTGGGCCTCATGGAATGATATATTATATAAGGCCATGAAATTATTAATTTGCAGGAGTCTCAAACCACACTTTTGACATTTGGAAGATGATTTACAATGCGAAGCCAGATGACCATAAGCAAGGCAGTGTCAGCATTGCCTAACTGGGACAACATATATTGACGTCTTATGAATATTATTGTATAAACGAACTTTAGGTGGAATTGATGAACCTGATAAAGTAATTAATATAGATGAGGAGTACGCAAGAGAACTACCATCATCAGGCTCTTTTTTCTCGCGTCAACAAAAAATAGGCAACAAAATTATAAATAAATAAAAACTTACCAGATCAAGGGAGAGTGTTAAGAATAGAGAAATTAATCTTAACAAAAAAAAATGCATAAAATAACAAAAATCTGCGATTAAACTAACGTGCCACACACAAATTGCCCTACGCAGGACGAAGCGCGAAGCATAATCTAGTGTTTTCCAATCATAAAATATTCATATGACAAAGTCAAAATTTAAAATGTCCAAATATTAATGTGAAAAAAATTTTCTATATCCACTGCAAAAAAAAAAAAACAATCCAGTCGCTCAACAAAACCAAATTTCCAATTTCCTCCATACCACAACCAATTTAAATTTTCAAACCACACGCGTATGCAAAACATCATTTGGAATTGAATTCTAAGTGTAAAGTATCATTAATTCAGCTCCAAATTAGACAATTTGCAGAGGTTCACAGCGAGCATAAAAAAGACAACACAATACGACACAAATGACGTCATAAGTACAGAAAACGTAAGTTTTCAATAAAATTTAGAGAACAGGGCAGAAATTATCAGGATCGTGATTGGGAAAATTTGAATTATTAAAGAAATTGCTTAGTAATAAAATATCCTCCGACAGCACAGTAAATAACGTATACAAAGATACTTGATTGAAATCCCATATTTTCAGCACTCATGACATTATCTGCGCCGTATTGTGTTATGTTTAATGGACACTGTGAACCTCTGCAAATTTTCTAATCTGGAACTGAATGAATGGTATAATTACACCTAGTATTCAATCCCGATGGACGTTTTGTCTTGAATTTTTTGACAGTCACAAGTCAATCCTGGAAATCATATAAACAAAATCCTAACTGCTTTTATTTACCGTAATATCAGTAATTTCAGAGTTTAATAACTCAGATCTGTAGTTGTAAGGAACTCTTTAACGATCTTTTTAATCAGCTGTCCTATTTTAGAATTTCTCATAAACATAAATAAACCGAAATTTATACAGACGTAGCAAATATTGGTTTCCAAATGGGCATTCGGAAACCTGAGTTTTTAGATTAACAGTTGATTTATTAAATTCTGATTTACTAGGACAAGGACAAGGAAACTATATAACCACATAGAAATCGTTGCAAAGAGTCAGTTGAAAGTAAATTAATTAATACTCAAATAAAGGAGGAACTGCTGCCCGTCGGAGTAAAAAATTAAGAATTAATTAATCAGTAATAATTTAATTAATAAGAAAGTGACTAATAAGAAATTAATTATGAAAGAAATTAATTCAATACTTAAGAAACTCGAAAATTGAAGTTGAAAGTAAATAAGAATTAAAATAAATCATTAAGTGTTTAATGTAATATTTTAATTGGGAATCCAAGTTTTTGGAAAGTACAAGTAGTTAGAAGCTAAAGCAATATTTGAAGTTAATTTGGTGAATTACGTTTATTGTCCAAGGTTTACTAGAGAACAATGTCGGCCCATATGTAAGTGTCGTTGTCTTATTTTTTATTGATTGCTAAAACATGAATGCGCAAATATTTATTTTATTTCCGTGTTATTTGATCTTTATAGAAATAAGTAATACATTTTTATTTTTCCGAACATTTGTGAGTAATAATATTGGATTTACTAAAATTGATTTATTTTATTCTGACTTGTTTTAATGTTATTTTCCTGAATAATTTTCCATTATATTGGCTGTAAATTTATTTATGCTTTTATTTGTTCACGCCGGTCCCCTGATTGAATAAAAAAGATTTAAGGTATCTTGGGGCGTACTGAAAGTTATCATCTAGTTAGTCGGACTAGAAATAAATTGATTAATAAATAGCTATAGTCCTCAGGACTATAGCTATTTATTAAAAGGACGTAGCTAAATAGCTACGTCGCTTTAATCCAACAATTTAAGTAAAAGGGTTTGTTAGGTTCGTTGTACATCCACGAACCGCACCTCTCTGATCAGATGGCGTACAATATTTAATGCAACAATATTTTCGAAAATATAACCAAAAATACATTAACTAGTTAAACATGGCAACGTCGCGTTCTAGTAAAGATAATTTAATATCACTTCACGAAATTAATATGAAGCTGCCCACCAAATTTAAAATAAAATAAATATGAATCAAATTTGTAAAAATCACTTGTTACTGAGTGTAATCAGTAATAATTAGAAAATTATTTACCATTTTCAGCATCCACCGAATCAAATTTCTTCCATTCAATTGTTGGTGATGTGAGCCTAACTTGTATCTCTTCAACTATAGACTTGAAGACGCTTTGTTCTTTCGCCAATTGTTGTTTTAAGCTAACCACGAGATCAATTTCTTGAGGTAGTGATGTAAGACGATCCGAAACTAAGGAATATATTTCATGTCCTTTCTGCGACATTGTTTTGATGTCATCGATCAGTTTGCCGCGTTCTTTCGTAATATTGTAATTAATTTTAATCACAGGTGGCGGAAGAGAGATCTCCCATAATTGGACCGATGTATATCTAATCATGCGATGAAAACTTTCAACATGAAGAATTTACGAAAATGTGTTCTAACTTACTTAAATGATGCAACGATATTTTTATGAGAGAAATATTGATGATGATCATGTTGTAAACTGTGATTACAAGGCGTACTCCCTCGACGCGAATAAATAGCACCACCATGGAAACGCAATTGTAAATATTTTGCAAAAGAAAATGACCAGCTATCAGTTGACATTGGCACACTTGGTGAAACCTAAAATCAAATAAAAGTTTCTGCATGTTCAGTTTTCATCTATGTACTTCAGGAAAAACAAAATAATAATCAAGTTATCTAACAACTTATCAGATCCAGATCAATGAAACAACCTTCAACATTCCTTCGATCAATTGTTTTGGACCAAGTTTCCAACAAATAACTTTCATTCATGAGTACCTCTAGCGTTCGAGCACGTCATCAATGTGAAACCAACGTCTACCCTTGATGGCGTGTTTTAAAACTTGAAGCCCTCATATGTAAAAGTTGGTTGTTGGAAAATTGATTGAAGCTGTAGGTTAGTTGGTTATAGTTTCAATGGTTGCATTTCAGATATGCATACCATATATCATTGTAGATTAGGTTGTCTATATTGTAAGTTCAATAGTTTGCCAGTTAACAAATAACTTAGTAATACAAAAAATAGATATAGATTAGCGTGGCTTGGGCTCAACATATATTGTTGTAGCTAACATTAGCTAACACCCGAATTTTGGATGAGCGGATGATTAATATTAGAAATTAGTGATTCATAGTAGAATCAAGATATTCGCTCATTCGGTTTCAATAGCAATCAAGAGTATTTTCTACTAAGGATTAATACAGTTCATATTTAAACATTGTAGCATCTAACGTCTTCGCATGCTCCTAGTTATCATAATTGGGCCAGTGAGTACAAAAATCCCCAATAACAATAGTATAAAGCCACAAATTATAGGATTACACAATATTCCGAAGAATAATTCAACAAAGTGAAAAATTATTCAAAAGTAATGAAAAATAGAAAATTACTCGAATGTCAAATTGGGTAAAATCTATATTTAGCCAAAAGACAATTAAACGAAATGGAAAACAATTTACGGACAGAAAATTGTCCGAAAAAGTTCACTAAAGGACAAATTGTCCGGAAAACATATAGTCCCGCAGCACAATTAAACAAGGCGGAAACTTGCTCGAAAGCACCTTAGAGAAGAAGAAAAAAAGTCCTATTGGAAGATTGATTTCCTATTGAAAAACTATCAATAAACACAATTCCCGAGTAACAAGTAGGTGAAGCGGAAAATTGCCGTATTAATTGAAAAGGAAAATTGCACGAAAATAATTAATTTAAGTAAAACAATTCGAAAATGAATTTCCCCAATAAATGGAAAATTTGCCCAAAAACACAATTTCCCACAGAACAATTAATAGAAGCGCAAAAGAAGTGGAATCAAATTACTGAAAAGTCAATTCGATAAAACAAAAAAATTACCAAAAACAATTTAAAAAGGAAAAATTGTCCTAAAAGAAAATTGTCTGAAAACACAACTACATGAAGCAAAAAATTGAAAATTGGAAATTTACTTAAAGGGAACATTGACCAAAAACATTTTGTAACAGTGAGCTGTTACTACAAACATAAAATCTCTTAAACTCCTTGACTAAATGAAATAAATATAACCGTCGCGATTTGGCAACCTTATAAAGAAAACAATGTATAAACGAATATCTGTCTGTCTGTATGTTGATATGTTTAACTTAAAACAATTATCTTGCATAGATAAACAAACAATTATTATTAAATCTTTTTCCTTGTCCTAGTTAAGATAAAAGATTATTTATTTAAACGCCTTCATAAATAGATAAAATAAATATTAGAAACAAAATACGTTTTCCGTTCAACGATAATTAACAGGTGTTATTAAATGCATTTATAGTAATTAAAGAATTATGTCTTCCGATTATTTTTTCAGAATTAAAGAATTATTTCTTCCGATAATAAAACTAATTGTCTGTGAAATAAATCCTTCGTTCCGTACGTATAAGAGAGGGAATGATTGATCGTCTATCCGCGTTTATGAACGCGAGAGAGAGATAGCAAACACTTGTTTATAAGAGCATATCATTATTATATCCGTGGTACGTTGATGCATGTGTGTGAGTGTACCATGCATCGCTGGAATGACATAAATTGTTTGTTATTCATTTCAAATATATTAATAATGGGAATAATGTATGGTTATATGAAATATACCGCTGTTTTATACGCCTGCTGTTAACTATGATTTACGTATGGTACAATGCTAAAGACTGTGTCTAAACTACTCTGGACACACTGATTTGTATGAAAGACTACGGTGCGTAATAACATGATGTGTGTAAGCCTCTATTGCAGGGTCATAAGTGTGAAGGCTTTTCATCTATAAAAGAGCGAATTTGTAAGAATTTTCTGAGAATTTCCGTTTCTCTGAGCTCGAAGAAGCAACCGACAGCTGAGCCAGCACCAGCAGCGAAAGTCACAGCAGTCAGCGGTCTATACGTTTGGTAAGAGTAATTCATATACCGTTTAATGCTATATAACTGCACATGTTTTGAATAGTTTGTTTCCTTCTAACATCCCGCTAAGCTATCCCCTTTTACTAAACGCACGCATTACTGACTTACGTTGCGAGTTGGTATTGAGTGATCGGGTGATGATAGCGTCTACGTACATGAGGAAGCTTTTGTCACCGAGAGTATGTTTCATTCGCAATAATGTGACTAGCGCTGGCCTACGTTCACAAGGGTTAGATTTAGTCCTAATGGAAATATTCCTAATGTAAAATTGTTTCGAAACGCTATGTCCAAAATAATTAAAAAAGCAAAAAATTGTCTGAGTGGAAACAATTTTCCAGAAGGCAATTAAATGAAGTAAAAGTTTGTTCGAATCAATTTACCATATGAAATATGTTCCTAAGGGAAAATTGCCCCAAAGCAGTACGCTCAAAAGAATAATAATTACATAAAGCAACAAATTGCTCAAAAGAATTAACAATGGAAAAATTGATCTTATAGAAATTAATGTGGAAACTCAAAGTTTACAAAGAATAATTAATCAAAATGAAACGGTGTGAAAAAAGAAACGACGAAACGCAATTTATTGATGACAAAATTATTAGAAATAATAATTTTCCAAAAAAACTAAAATTAAGCATACGATTTCCCGAAGCAATTCACAACAATGAGTATGTTCCTAATGGAAAATTGTGTAAAAGCACTATGCCCAGAAGAACATTTAGACAAAGCAAGAAATCACTCAAAAGAATTATCGAAGCAAAAATTGTGTTAATAGAAACTTGCCAGAAACCTCAATTTCCCAACGAATAATTAAACAAAATAAAAAATTATGAAAAAGAAATTGAAAGAAAAAAAAAATTAACAAATGCAACTTACTCAAAAGAAATTACCCTAGAAACAACATTTTCCAAAAAACAATTAAACGAAGTGGCAAATTGTCCAAAGGAATTTACCAAAAGAAAACTTTCCTATTGGGAAATTGTTAAAAGCATTATGTCCCAAAGAAAAATTAAAAAACAAAAAACTCCCCAAAAGAATTTACCAAAGGAAAATAATTTTCCGAAAACCAAATGAAGCATAAAATTGTCCGAAGCATTTTATCACACCAAATATGTTCCTAACAAAAAATTGGCTAAAAGCACTATGTCCAGAAGCACAATTAGACAAAACAAAAAATTACTCAAAAGAATGACAACGGGAAAATTATCCTTATACAAAACTTGCTTGGAGACTTAATTTTCCAAAGGATAATTAAATAAAATGAAATTACACAGAGAACAATTAAAACCGCAAAAAATTGAGTTTCTGAAAATTCGTAGACGTGATTGCTACCCCATCTTTCATATACTGGAAGTTTTGTTACATCTTACATAAAACAAAAGTTGAACCTTTTAATTTTTATTGTCACCTTTTAAGTCGTCTATTAAATTCAATTAGCACGATAGTGTTTAGGGTAAACTACACCATATGGGACTTTTTTATTCGACGCATAATACAAGGCGCTATATGTGTGCAAAATTTCAATCTCCTAGTTTGAATACGAAATTTCTGAACAAAAAAAATGGCTCCGGTCCGCCATATTGGATTTATAAAAAAAAAAAAAAGAAGACTCTGCGGGATTATAGTCTACACCTGTGTACCAAATTTCATCCAGATCGGTCCCATAGGGAAGGAGATATTCTTGAACATATAGACGTACGTACATACATATGTACAAACAGTCACCGAAAAATCGACTCTTCGTTTAATATTTTTTGAGAAATAAACAATGTTCCTTATGCCCCCCTCCCCCTTTTGAATTAACGGATTGTAGTAATTTCAATACAAGAGACGTACTAAGCAGAAATAACGCAAAAACATACTCAAATCAATTTACCATATGGAAAATGTTCCTAAGGAAAAATTGTCTCTAAGCTGTACGTTCAAAAGAATAATTAGATAAAGCAAAAAATTGCCGAAAAGAATTAACAATGAAAAAATTGTTCTTATAGAAATTTACGTGAAAACTCATTTTCCTAAAGAATAACTAAACGAAGAAGGATATTAAGAAAAAAAGAAATGAAACAAAAAGAATAACTGCTCTAATGCAAATTATTCTTAGAAAAAACTTTCCTGCAAACATAATTTTCCAAAACAAAAACAAGTGGAAAATTGCCTAACGCAATTTACCATATGTTCCCAACTATGTCCTACAGAACACCTAAAAACAAAAAAATTAGAGAAAGCAAACAATTGCTTAAGAAACTATTATCAGTAGATAGTGTCCTTATAGAAACTTGCTTGAAAACTCAATCTTCCAAAGAATAATTAAACAAAGGAAAAATTACGAAAAGAAAATTAGATGAAAAAAAAATTGACCAAATGCAATTTACTAAAGAAAAACTTCCCCGAAAATACCCTTCCCCGCAAATTGTTTAAAAGTACTGGGCCCTAAAGAACAATTAAAAAGCAAAACATCTCGCGAAAAAATTTACTAAAGCGAAATAATGTTCCGAAAATCAAATGAAGCAATTTACCATATTGAATATTTGCCTAATAAAAAATTGCCTTAAAGCAATATGCCCAGAAGTACAATTAAAGTTAAAAATTGATCAAAAGTACAATCATCAGGAAAATTGTCCTTATAGAAAGTTGCTTGGAGACCCAATTTTCCCACGAATAATTAAACAAAAGGAAAAATTACGTTAAGCAATTTAAATGAAACAAATTACCAAATGCAATTTACTAAAGCGAAAATGTTCCTAACGAAAAATATTCGTAACGGGAAATATTCGTAATGGAATCTTCTTTAGAAGTACTATGTCCTAAAGAACAACTAAAAAGCAAAAAGCTTCCCGCAAGAATTGATCGAAGGTAAATAAATCTCCGGCATTTATACTTCAGGCAACTTTATGCTTCGAGGTGGAAATGTGCTCAAATGGAAAAGTTCCTAATGCGAAATTGTTTAGAAGTACTATCTCCTAAAGAACAGTTAAAAATAAAGAATTGCCCGAAAGAATTTACTAACGGGTAATAATTTTCCGAAAAATAAATGAAGCAGAAAATTGCCAAAAGCAATTTACCACTTTGAATATGTTCCTAATAGAAAATTACCAAAAAGTACTATGTCCATAAGAATAATTAGACAAAGCAAAAAAAAATTGCTCAATATTATCAGGATTATCAGCCTAAAAGGAACATTGTCATTATAGAAACTTGCCACAAAATCAATATTCCAAAGAATAATTAAACAAAATAAAAAATTATGAAAAGGAAATTGTTAAAACAAAAATTATGATGCAAATATGATTTTCCAAAAAGCAATTAAATTAAGTGGGATATTGCCTAAAGCAACAGCAAATGTTCCTAATGGAAATTTTTTTAAAAGCACTATATTCAGAAGAACATTAAAAAAGCCAAGAAGTGCCCGATAAATTAATCAAAAAAGGAAATAAGTTTCCGATAAACTATTAAATGAAGCAAAAACATGTTTGAATCATTTTTCAATATGGAGAATGCTCCTAATAAAAAACTGCCGCAAAGCAGTTGGTCCAGAAGAACAATCGGACAAAGCAAAACGATTACCCAAAATCGAAAACTAATTCCATATAGAAACTTTGCGTGGAAACTTAATTTCCTAAAGAATAATTATTAACCAAAGAGGGATATTGAAAAAAAGAAATTTAAATGAAAAATTGCTCAAATGCAATTCATCTGATAAAGAACTTTCTTGCAAACATAATTTCCCACAAACAAAAGATAAACGAAGTGTAAACAAAAAAAAGTCCGAAACCAAATTTTTTCCAAGAATAGTTAAATGAAGTGAAAATAAAATTGCCCAAATGTAATTTACTGAAGAGAAAATTACCTGAAAATATAATTTCCCGAAAAACAATTAAACGCAGCGGAAAAGCCCAAGCAATTTTTCAAATAGAACACTTTCCGAAAAAGAAACGTAATTTCCAGAAGAACAATTAAATAGAGCCGAGTTTTGGTCTAGAGCACATTCCTGATGAAGGCTCAAAAGCACAAAACGTTCATATAAAATTATTAAATTGAATTCATAAATTGAAAACAATTCACCTGAGAATTGTAAAAAAACCACTACACACCTGTTCGCATTTCGTACACCAGCTCCACATCATAATATTTTTATCATCTTCGCCGCTAGAGATCGCTGGATTCGTATTCGATTCATGACTAACATCCTTGCTAGTCATTAAACGACTTAATATCACACTAATACAACCCCCATAATGGACAAAACGACGGATATGCTTCAACATCGGGGTATCGCATTTCGATTGGCACGCGTAACTCAAACGAAAACAGTAACGTTCTAAAAAACAGCCCAACGGAATATCATTACGACCATAGAAATCCATACAAACGATCCTACAAGTTAGAAAATATTTCTATAAATTTCTTTTTCGAGTATCTGTAGCATGTAGTAAAAAAAACTTAATTTCTTGAAAACTCAAAACATATTTGCATTAATTTCTTTTTCAAATAATTGTAGCATGTATTAAAAAAACAATTTCTTGGAAACTCAAAAACTATTTCCATCAGTTTTTTTTTTAATATTTGTAGTATGTATTTATAAAACAAACTCAATTTCTTGGAAACTAAACATATTTCCATCAATTTCCTTTACAAATATTTGTAATATTTACAAAAAACATTAATTTCTTGGAAACTCGAAAAATAT
>WYDF02299554.1:0-29229 GCA_009867245.2 Adranes taylori
CATATGGGACTCGAAAAGTCACTGATACACCACTGATTACTCTTGATATAATATACATAGACCCTATACGCGCAGGTTTTAAACATGTTTAAATTCATTAGGCAACTTATTTTTCACATCTTCCCATCCACTTATCTCAACCCATTACGAAACCAATTATGTCAAAAGAGCATATGTATTTATTTAAATCTTGCATTCCTAGTTTACTCCTCAACTCAGCTACATTCTAACTTAGAACACTTCATTTCCCTGCTTTTCACTCTGTTTTCCAAACCATCCTTTCGCTCATTCCCCCACTTCTCTTTCTCCTCTTACCTTTTTCTTCTTTCCATTCCTTTACCTTCCATTCCCCCCCTTCTCTGGAATTCATTTTATACCACTCACCTTGTTTCTCTTCTCCAACATTCTGATCCATCTCCCATCTGTCCCCTTCCTTCTTCCCCATCAGTTCCACTCCTATCCCTCTTTCTTCATACCTCGGCTCCAATCATATTCTCTTTCTTATTTACTTATTATTATAACCTCTTCCTACTTCTCTTTTATTTTCTTTATCTCCTCCATTCATATCTTACATTAATTTCTCCTTCTCCTCATCTCGTATCCATAACTAGTCACCTATCCATTCCTTTTTGTATCCTATCCCTCCTCCCCCCCCCTCTCTCTCTCTACCACTCTAATTTTGTTTGCATACTTCTTTATTATTTTTGTATTTTTGTCTCTCACAGATAGGTCATCTTCTATAAAATTCAAGGCCATTTTAATATCTTTTTCCTCCCCATAACCTCCATATTATCATCCCTTGTGTTCAATTTCATTAACACTAGCATCTCTTTCCCAAAATTTCTTTCTTTACGTAGATTATAACATACTCTTTATTCTATTATGCAGCCCATCACCCTCCATAAATCTTTCATTTCTTTAACTCATAAATAACAACATTTGTCTTCCTTTCAACCTTCTGCCTCGACTCCTCCACATCATCCAGTTCCTTTATTCTTTTTCTCAAACCTGCACTCTTCTTATTCCAATTATTTTCATTCTCTTTTACCTCATTGCTCTAACTCCTTTCTAGTTAGTGTCTTTTTGGTTTCCTTTTATGACATCCTGATCCGTTCTAATCTTCTTTATCTCTGACAACATTTCTTTCTCACAATAATACATCCCATCTTCTTTTTTTAATTTCAATGCTTCCCCTCTTTGCTACTCGTGTCCCATTTACCATCACCAACGTTACCACCCCTCTAAATATTTCCCCTCCAATGT
Organism: Adranes taylori; assembly: GCA_009867245.2. Lineage (NCBI taxonomy): Eukaryota > Metazoa > Arthropoda > Insecta > Coleoptera > Staphylinidae > Adranes > Adranes taylori. The sequence goes on from WYDF02299554.1 coordinate 1,264, forward strand.
TACCATTTTCTATCTATCTTTTGTTTCTTGTTGAATGCCCCCTGTATTGCTTTAATAGCCTTATATTAATGATCTCGCATTTATAACACACATATAAATTATTGAAGCTAAGAAGAAAAGTGGTGCCACTAGGTAAAAGGATGTGAGTGTAGTGATAGAGAAAAACAGTAGTGAAAAAACTGGGAGTTTGGAAAGGAAGGCAAAGGGATTAGATATAATGAAAAAAATAAACCCAGAAATAAGTAACAGAATGTAAACGAAGAAGAAGAAGTGAGAAGAGAGGGGATGATTAAGGGGTTCTAGAGTATGGAATAAAATTTGGCTCGTAGGTAAAAACATTTTCAATGCGAATACCGTTAAAAATGTCAAAGTTAACAATATAGACGTCAGTTGTCAGCTAGCGGGACTAGGGTTGCCAAATCCCGAAACATAAATGGCAACTCTCGTATCTTTGTTTTTTGAAAGATAAATTACTCAGTGAACAATTCACATTTATATGTGCAGCTTGACGTGGTAGTGCCCATCTTTTTTTTTTCAGGGTCTTAAAGGTAAATGTGCGACCACAGACCCCTCTAGCGAGCCTAAACTCGAGTGCGTGAAGCACCTATTAGGATGGAAGTCCTCAATGCTCTTCCCATATCTTGATCAACAGCAATTGCTTGTCTGGGAAGGTGATGGGACGCGAGCGGACCCCCGACTTACTAAATCCGTGAGATGTTTAGATGTCCGTTACACTAAATCTCATGGCGGCTACCAGTCTCCCTGGAAACGCGCTAGCATTTTTTCGGAGAGACTAGAGAAATATAGATGCCAAAGTCACAGTGGAGATGTGAAGATACAGATGTGCAGCTTCTTGTTTTGGGATCAATGATTGTAACTACATATAGTTTCGAGCGAGCGTTTGAAACATTCCAAGTAGGACATAACATTTCCGTGTCTAGATACGACATGCGTTAAGTTGAAGCTAAGATCTCCCCGTCTCTTCTCGAACCATCACTTTATGTCTAGTATCATTTGATGCATCCAGCGTCCTTTGCTCGAGTTGTCCCAGTCCTCTTGCCATCTCGCGTATAATCTACTTCTAGAAGCTTTCAAATCTTCCTTACGCTTGCATTTTATGCGAACTTCATATGTACTCCTGTCCTTTCTAGAGCCAGGAGCTTTACTGGTAGTGTTGTAGCTGTTGGTCACAGAGGCTCCGTGGGTACTCCCCTGTACACTCTAATGACTCCTATTAACATGGTCCTTTGTACTTTGGGCAAAAGCTGCGCTGATTTCCCTGCCCATACCAAAGCTGCATATAGCTGAATGAATGACACTATGGACGCCTTGCCGTTTTGCGGTGCTAGGCCCTTTTGTTGTTGGCATGAGTCTTCTCAAGCAGGTCGCTTGGTCCATGGCTTTTGATGCAACTCTGTGCATGTGCTAAGCAAATGACAGATTTTTATTTTATGTTGGTTGATGTTTGAATTTCTTGCCCAGCGATAGCCAGCTGTAGTTGTCGTATTTTCCGTTTCCAGCTGAATACAATTTCTTGTGTTTTTTTCTGGAGCAACTTCTAGGTCGTTCTCTCTTAACCGGTCTTCAATTGGGACTTAGCTACTCCTATTAGAGCAACGTCGTCTGCAAATTTTATAATTTGGACTCCCTCAGGAAAGTGCTATTTGAGCAAGTTATCATACAACAGGTTCCATAGGAATGATCCCAGGACTGACTTCTGCAGGTCTATACAGATCAGTTCTCGTATCCTAGGACCGCCAGGTGGTGGGTATATGATGGTCTGATGGATGACGTAGTCGTACATGACCTTGAGTAGGTATATGGGCACATTACGTTTAATTGCTACCTCGATGATTTTGTGCCAGTTTGCGTTTGAACGCATTTGTGTCGTCCATCGTCACCGTCGCGCATAGTTTTCGCGTGTGTGGGGTTCTAGCCGAAGCCTCCTTTGCGAGCTTTACTACCTTCTCGATTGGTTCACCGTGGCTTTGCCCTTTTCAAAGTCGAACTGATTTGCAGCAAAACCTCCAAGACTATAGATCCAGATCTCCAACCGCCCTAAGAGTATTCTCTCGAAGACCATTGCCATGGTGTTGAGTAGGGAGATTGGTCGGTAGCTGTTTACTTCTTGCTTCGGACCCTTGGGGATTAATATGAGTGAAGCTTCTTTCCAGAATTTTGGGAATTACCCATTTTATAAGCATTTATTGAACACGTGGAAGAGTATTTCGGCCAGGCACGTCATTGGGGATGTCGTCTGGCTTGACGTGGTAGTGCCCATTTTGAATATAATAAAAAAATGATTTCAAGATTTTTATTTTCGATTACGAACACACCTCGTACTATATATATAATTCGTTTTAAGCGGATCATTAGCTTCAGACACATACTTCGTTTAAATAAAAGATGAATTATATCATGTACATATATTATTACTTTCTTAATTTTTTTTGTTTTATCTCGCGCCTCAGGCAAAAGCAGAAATGGGAATGAATAGGCCAATTATATTATTGTTAGACAATTAGAAATTTTTCCTCGATTATGATTGTAGCAACAACTGGCCGCCGCACATATTTATCTTTGTTTTATTGTCATAGTTTTGTTATTAATATTGTGTGATTTAATCCCGAATCATTCGAACACAATACAGCGAAGAAATCAACTTTCTAACTTACTATATTAAGCTTTGAATGAATTGATAGCGCAAACCAGCTTTTTGTTATATTATTCTTTATTCAAATATCTGATATAATCTTTGCAATTCTATTTTACTGATCGCATACAGTAGGGAATAGATAATCCGAACACCTTTCAACTCATAGATCTGTTAATCAAAACCTTTTTAGTTGGCAAATTAAAAACAAAACTGCGCCATCCGGTTGTTCCGTTAGCGATCGATAAAGCTTTGACCCTTCTTATCAACCTACTTAACCAACCCTGTTAAGTGTGGGTGTAGCATGAGTAGATAAGCCGGTGCTGAGTCTTCTTGGAATGTAAACACCGAATTGACTACGCACTCACGTCAGCAATACACCTTCCAACACTTTTCCTCGGTGCTCAGTTGCATTGACCCTATTCATTCGATATTCAGGGACGCATCATAGCAGATCATATGGGGAGAGATATCTAGCAACTACCTAAGTTGCCACAATATCTCTGTGCTAGGAGGCGTCACGCATAGTTCGATAACCGACAGGCGTATAATGACTCGTATAAGAGACTCCACCTTTTAGACACAACCTACCTGCCATATATAAGTTCGCGCTATCATGAGTTTTTTTTGTGGGTGTAGCATGAGCACGCTCATTTCAAGTAACCCATGCGACACCGAAAGCTACCACATCCCCGTTTGCACATTTACTGATGACAGTCTCCGTTCAGGTTTCTTGTCCTATTCCCCCGTCCTATCCCAATTACTTGATGGATTAGGGGTTCGTACCACCTGCCTTCCTATTTATTTGAATCCTTATTTGAATAGATCTTGGGCCTCCTCAATTTAGCTATTTAGAGTTCATTTAAACTCATCTTCTTATATCAAATTACTGCTTCGTTTTCATTATGTCCGCCATGAAGTTGGAGATTAGCTGCCATTTGTCTGGTGATTCTAACATGACTGAAGTTATGTTAGAGGAGTTTATTTTCCATTGAAGCTTCCATTTTAACTTCATGCGCTCCTCCTCCCAGGGCTGCAAGCGAACAGAGTGTGGTCAGCGTTGTCGTTTGTTAGTTCGCATTCAAGGGACTCCATCTTTCCAATACCGGCTAGAAATGAAGCAAAACACCCGTGGCTAGTCAAGAATTGTAAATTGCACAAGGATTTAGACACTGCAGTTTACACATAGTTCTTACAGTACATAACTAATAAGGGATTCTTTGATTAGTGAAAAAGCCCTTGATATGAACAAAAAACTAGAAAAAACGCTTATTTTAATGCGATTGCCGATTGGCGTATGCTCTTTGAATCTAAGCATAATTTATGATTTGCTTTAATTTCTGTTACTTTAGTGTGGAGCATAGGGCTCTCCATATGACCCTGTTCGCTGCCGTTCCCTTGGTGTTTGCCCAGGACCTTCCAATGGCTGCCACCTCCGAGTTGATGGTCGATCGTCGATGGTCGAACCTTCCGCTGTTGGGTGCGCTGCCAGAGTGCTTCATTAGTATTAACATTTGATCAGCGTAATCATAGTATAGTTCACAAGCATTTATTGATGAAAGTTTGGACTCTCTGTGTGATCTCCATTCTCACTTTCCAAGATTCGGACCCATAAAGGAGAATAGACTACACATTCTAGTCAAAGCTCTTAAGCTTTAATTCACGAGAACTCCACACTGCCCCCTTTGACTTCTTTATTCTGTTTGCAACGTTCTCTGTCGCTATTCCGCTCCTCGCGCTAGGTAGCAAAAGCTTTCCACTTGTTCAATCTCTTCTTCCAAGGCCAATACCCTCTTAATCCCACTCATTCTTAATCCCACTCTCCGAGCCTGTGTTTCCAGGTCCTTGAGCTTCTCGTTCATATCCTTGAAAGTGTGGGTCAGAAGGCAGATATCATCCGCGAAATCCAGGTCTTTCATGCACTCGGTCAAAGTTCATTGTACTCCCCTCTTATCCTTGGTCACTTTCCTCATGAACTGGTCCAGTGTCAGCAGAAATAACAGTAGTGAAAGCAAACATCCTTGCCGCATTCCTGAATCTATGTTAAACGGTTCTGAGAGACTGCCATCAGGTTTCACTTCGCAGTATATCCTCCGTATATCATCTTCACAACGTTGATGATTTTTTGTGGAACCCCATAGATCTGCATTGTTTTCCAGGTGGCTTTGCGCTGGACACTGTCAAACGCCTTTTCAAACTCGACAAACGTAACATATAGTGGAGCCATTGCTCAATGATGATCCTCAAGGTGTTTATCTGATCTGTATATGATCTGCTTTCCCTGAAGCCAGAATGTTCCATCGGGAGCTTTCCATCCAATATTAGTCTAATACGGTTCAGGAAAATCCTTGAAACCACTTTGCTAGGTATTGACAACAGTCTGATTCCACGCCAATTCTTGCAATTCGTTAGGTCTCCATTCTTGGGTAGTTTGAAGAAATCTAAACAAGCAAGTAGGAAAATAAACATTCATGGTGAACTGTGGACTGATATTTAAACAGCTAAACATTTCAAATTCTGTTTGTGTGATATGGTGGGCTACAAGAAAAACAATGTCTACAACGTGGACAAAACTGGCGTATACATCAAAAGAATGTCACATAATCCCTACTTGCAAGAATGAAATCTCAGCGTCTGGTTTTATATGAAGCAAATCTGGGGGCCATTGATATAGTTTACGAAAATTTAGTGGAACACATGGGCTAACTTTGTTAATCATACGGAAGTATACCGGAATGAAAAAAATGCCGGTAACCTACAAGAATGAAAACAATTCCGAGCATTACTGATTGATAATGCTCGAACTCAAACCTCCCACCGCATAGAGAAAACGGATCTTTTAAAGTTGTTGTTCTGGTCCAAACTTTCTCGTAGCCTAGAGATGTGATAAATGAAGCTTTGCCTGAAATATGGAGTCAGACTTCAAACGCTATTGACAGATATGTTGAACGCTTCATGTACTACATCTTGAATATGTGATGTGTGAAAACTATTTAAACGTGTTGTTGTTATTGCTCATAATGGTCAGGCATACGACCATCAGTTCTTATTACGATACGTCTTGGAAGAAACAGTTATAAAACCACAATTGATTATGCTTGGAACAAAAATATTGCAAATGGACTTATATAATGTAAAGTTTATTGACTCGCTAAATTACTTCCCAATGGCGTTATCGAAACTACTAAAAGCATTCGATCTTCCTGATGTATTCAAAAAAGGTTACTTCCTACATTTATTCAACACTACACAAAACGAAAATTATATTGGTATTCTACCAAGTTAAGAATTTTATGATTGCAATAGCATGAATAAAGAAGATAGAGGATTTTTTAAATGGCATGAATAACATAAAAATGACGAATTTAACATGAAAACCGAAATTGTTGATTTCTGAACTACGGACGTAAACATATTAATGATCGCCTGTCTAAAGTTTAACAAATGTTTCTAAATTAATGTAATTTATGTCCTTTCACAGAACGTGCACGATTGCTTCTTGATGTAATTAAGTATACAGACAAAACGTCCAAGGATTAACCTTCCAACTGAATCAAAGTGAACTGAGGACCCTTTTTTGGTTCTTCGGTCTTATAATTCCAAAATTGTAGAAATATCTACGAACATTATCACTCACGACCAAAAATATTTATATGATACATATTATTTGTGAAATCATAATCATAGAAATATATACTAATACAAATATTAATCATATATATTGTTATTTGTATTGGTATTGAAGTTTCGGCGTTGCTTTTCTCATGTTTTTAATTATTATCAGGCGATTGAATGTCTTATAGCGCCTTTTGATTTATTTTATTGCATAGTCTCGACTTTGGCTTACATTACTTACTACTACGACTTTAGTTTTCGTAGTGAACATATAGGCAGCGTCAAAGAAGCGAGTGCGAGCGGTCTTTTTAAGCTTTAATTCTATTTCTCTTATGGGTTACTTGTTCCACTCCACGCGCAGTGCCCACGTAGCTAGAACCATTTAAATAAGTGATTTATTACTATATAACGGCGTTCACGCGTACAGAAGTATCATCAAAAAAGAAAACAGCAATCACCTGTTTGAACCAAAATATATTTACAATTATTTTCAATTCCTAACACACTTATTATCTTCTGGGCAAGTGAACATACTCCTGTTTATTATTTACCAATTTGTGGGGAATTGAAAGAACTGGAGCTCCTTACAAATGCAATTGTATGTAACAAAATCATCCATCATCATGGGAAAAAACTACTAATTTTGATCTTCTAGTAAATTATAATCAACTACCAGATTCAAATGGAGTAAAACCTCTAAATAGTTCAGACGTAGGATGATTAGATCATCAGGATTAGATCAAGGGTAGAATAAGCTTACAGGCGGTGATAAGTCGTAGAGGGAAGATCATTTAGTACCAGATAGTACCAATTATTTAAAACATATGGTACTACCAGCCTGTCCATGTTTAACATTTTTGTTTTTGTTTTTCAGGATTCTATATGAAGAAATGAAGCTAGAAAATATAGCTGCGCCCATGAAGATAATTATAAGTAAGCGCCTTTTTACTTAAATAGTTAAATTAAGAACTAATATTTTAGTTATTTTCTCGCTGGCTCAGTAATGATAACCTGATACATGCGAGCACGTTAAATGCTACAATAACTTATACATGGACTGTATTAATCTAGCACTTACCCCTTAGTAGCAAGTAGCCTTGATCTGCAATTGCAACCAAATGAGCGAATTTCTTGATTGTGTAGTATCCAATGATACTGTCGACGAAAAGAAAGATAGGGAAGAAGGCAGGAAATTCGTTCGCACTATTGTTTGATCTTCCCCATCTCCAACAACATTTTTCTAGAGTGGTGTTATTAACCCCACGCCCAACCCCCAATCTGTCGGGGTTACCATACCGATATCTTATCATATTCTCGCTTCTTACTTGTTTCTGGGAAAGAATTTTGTTCGCCTGTTGTGGCAGCACCCGCCAGGTTTTTTCATCATGCGCCATTCTCCTGCCGATTTCCTCAGGACAGAATTCGCTTTTTATGTAGGCTTCGGCAGCTCTCCTATCTTCAGACCAGGCCTCACATTGGAACATTGTATGGTTCACAGTATCTCTACACCCTGCATCACAGTATCGGACATCCATCGTCTAATACGGTATAGATATTTCCCGAAACTGCCATGTGCCGTTACTACCTGCGTGAGATAATAATCCAGACCACCTTGTCTAGTCCTGACCCACATTCCAATATCAAGTATTAGTTTGTGGGTCCATCTCACTTTAACCCTGGTGTCCCACTCTCTCTCTGCCACTGTTCTATTGACTTGTTTCTATCGTGCTGTAAAGTAGAGTTTCGCAGGTCTGCTCTCCAGCGCTAGAATTCGCATAGGGACGACTTCAGGGCACATGTGCCGCATAGAGAGCGGAAGACTCAACAAGACTATACAGCAGCATAGAGAGCGGAAGACTCAACAACACTATACAGCAGCCTCCGCCTGCCATATCTTGCCCCTCCCATGCGTGCATGAGCTTAGCAAGTTACCTGCCTGCTTTAAGATAGATACTAATATTTGCTTTAGTATTTTTGGCTCTGCCGCTTGTTTCACATGCGCTTCCAGTCGCAAAGCCCTATTTAGCATTACGCCTAAGTATTTAACTTCAGCTTTGAATTCATATGCGTGACCACGAACCCTGATGCTAGGCGGAGTGACTTTTCGTCTTCCCGTAAGCATCATGGCTTCAGTCTTTTGTGGGACGAGGCACATGTGATTATCGTCCATCCACTCTTGTATGAAAGCAATTGTGTAACTCAGCTTCTCCTCGAACTCCTGCTCGTTCCTATACGTTACCATGACGGATACCTCACCGGAATACACAAACAGCTGGAGCTCCAACCTTACCAGTCCGTCGTACATAAGGTTCCAAAGCGTCGGCCCCAGAACTGAACCCTGCGGAATCTCACAGCTAGGAGTCTCACTCTTGTGCTACTGCCTTTTGTGTCGTACTCCAAGGTTCTACACGCTTTGGAGTAGTTTTTTCGTTCACAACGCATTTTTTTAGACCAGCCCGCCGTGACAAATCCGTTTTTTACATCCAGCAAGACTATGCGCACAGTTGCCTCATGTATCTGGTACCTGTCTAGGCTGCTTTGCCCGCCGCTATAATCGCGATAACAGCAGTTATTGTTGAGCGTCCCTCTAGAAATGCAAATTACGCGTTGTATAGTCCGTGGATTTCTTCTAAGTGCGCTTGTATTCTGTGCAGTAAGAGTCCCTCCAGAAATTTGGGAATCTCTTCCATGAAGCAAATCGGCCTGTACGACCAGGTGCTCGGTGGAGATCTGCTTACTGGAAGCCCGGAATCTCGTTGTCCTCCTCTATATCAGGCGCCTCTATGTCAGTAGCCCTTCCCTTCCGAAAAAGTTTTTTCAATCACTTTGTCGATATCCTCTGTCAGAACATTTTTCTTACGGAGTACCTAGTAACTACTTGTATGACATTCCCCATGGGTTTTTTTCCACCACCGTCTGTAGTTATTTCCAGCAGCGTTCTTGGCTTTTTTGTTCTCTAGTCTTGGAGGCTTCTTTGTGGACTGCGTTACATTCCAGTTCAGAGCCGCTTACGCCATTAATAGCGCGTTGTGCTAGAATTCTTATTGCGTTGGCCGCCTTTCGCAGTTCTGCAATCTGCGTAGTACACCAGTACGCTTGGTTTTTCTTTCCCTTTCGGCGCATTGGTATATTGGCATCGAAAGCTTTGGTGCCAGACATTAAGGCTTCTACCTCTTGGTCACTATTCCCTTTAAGTTCAGATTTCAGATCATGGAATAGTCTCGTGAAATCCGCTTTCGTCAGTGCATATCTTTTAACCCTATGTAGTGACGATCGCAAAACCTGAAACCCTATGTAGTGATGATCGCAAACCGATTTCTGGTCTTGTACCGCCCACTCTGCAAGTTCTCTTGCAGTGGAAGGCTTAGCGAGTGTCAAGTCAATGACTGATGCTTGATACCGCTTCATGATATAAATTCCAGAACCATTTTCTCTCTCTGGTCTAGCTTTTTTGAACCCCAACATTCGGACATAGCGTTGAAAGTCCCCTGCAATGATGAGCTTACCCGCCACCCTGCGTGCAACGTCTTCCAGTTTGCGTAAACCCTCTACTAATATTTGCTTGTCTGCATTTGGAGAGGAATAATAACTTATTATCGTTATTCCTTTCACCTCTACTGCGACAAACCCATCACCCCTGCCTGTCACCCGATGGATAACCAATCATCATGGGGTCCATACAGCGGCGTTCTCTGTTACATCTTTGGCTCACTCCCCTCACCTTGTTGGACTCACTGATGATGCCTAGATCTACCTCAATTTTTTGTCACCCCGTATAAATTATTGTAACAAATTTGAAAATATATTTTCCAGACTAGTTAGAAAAACTGATGTTACATGCTTTCATTAAGATTGTAAATAAACCGTTTAATTTTTATTATTAATGACTTTAAATTACATACTATCTTGAACTATATTTATATATTTGCTGCATAATTTATAAAATACTGCTATGCATTCAATTTAGAATCATACACTTAGCGCGGACACACGTCTTTTTCTCTAACAAGTTTAACGCGTTAATTGCATGTTATTATTAAAGCGAATGATATTTTCCTTATGCATATGGAAAATAGGTGTAGAAAATTCTTCCCATGTCCATCGTGTCCAAGTAAAAAAATATTTCTTCAGTTGTATGATGTTTATAGACATATAGTTCAATAATGTACCAAAATACTGTACCAAATATTCAAGGACCAATAAGTTCAAGGGATAGCAGGAAGGATAAAACCAGCTACATTTCACTCCTGTTGTTAAGTATGGTAAGATATATGTTCAATACTTTAGAAGTATTTAATAATTGGAAAATATACTTTTAGTAACGATGAAATTTGAAACAGAAAAATGAAATTAATGGAGAAGGAATCCTGATAGATGTTACAATAAAATTTATGACAACATATCTTAAAAGGATAGAGATTTATGAATCGTAGGAGAAAGATTTGGAGGCTATAGAATATTAAATATAATTAAAATAAATAGACATAGTTTATAATGTATTATATTAAGTGTTTCGAATTAACACTTTCACATTATTACAACTTGAATCGTGATCCGTCTTCGAAGACAGTTTACAACGCTTGGTAACAAGAAAACAGTCGCCATCTACTTGAGTCATCAATTAATTAAAAACCAACAAGACTGCGTCGAGTTTATATATTTTTCTTTGCTCGTTTATAATCATTCTATACATATATGTTTTCTCGCACCCACATTACTACAACGAAGAGAACAAACCTCTCGAAGGAATATTCATTTCATGTGAATAAATATTTGCGATCAGTTAAGAATCGTTTGGAAATACGTAGTTATTAACCGTGGAATCTTAGTAGCCAAGAAAATCGTAAAACAGCTGCTGGATGTTATACATAAATTGTATAATTTGAAATATTAGTTCAAAAAAGAATCAACCTTTTGAACGAAATGTTAATTCACATACTAAGTAACAAATTATTTTTTCAACAAGGAAGCCAATACGTTCTGAAGAACTGACTTTTTCACTGAGCACTTTCCAAATGATTAATTGTTGAGGTTTAGTGGGTGGCGAGTTATTATCTAAAGTAATTAATTAATAATAAATGAACTATTATGTTGCTGTCCGCAACTAGTTTCGAGGCACAGCCTCAACGTCAGACGTTTGGATGCTAATTTGTTTGTATCATGTTTGTATTACCATTATAGATGTGTCCTTCGTCATTCGTTGTCGGTTGACCAACTAAAAACAGACCAACTAAACTACAAACCAACTAAAAACTACATCACAAAAAGAGAATATAAAAAAAACAAAAAAAAAACCGAAACAGTGCAACAGTGGAAATAGCGCGCGCGAGCAACAAAGTGACGAGGGAAACCGACAACGAATGATGGACACATCTATAATGGCAATACAAACATGATACAACCAAACATCTGACGCTGAGGCTGTTGTCTCGAAACTAGTGGCGGAAAACAATATAATAGTGAATCAGGTACGTTAATTGATCATTATATTCAAAATAAAGTAATTGATCTAATTTTCCACGTGTTCTGACTGCAATGTCTAACTAATCTGAAAATATAAAAGAGAAATACCATTGAAGCAAAGATAACATTGTCAAAAGATTCTCCACGAATATAAAGTATCTGTCCCCAGTTCAAAAACTCTATAGAGAATTCATTCCTCTATTTATTACAAAAGCAAAAATATTCTAAACATATTATATGTCAAAAAATATCTTATTGTTTAGTCTAATTTAACTGTAGCTTTCATCATTCGATCAAAAACACTTGTTTGCTGCACGAACGTGGTCTGCCAGAAGTAGATGGAGCAATCCAAATTTCCATATTTTTTACTACAAATTTTAAATAGTTCAGGCGGATAACTTCATTGGCGAATTCGAAAGCAATTGTTGAGCCGAAATAATGTCTGGAACATATATAACGAATTTTGATTCGTACAAGATTTATGCGACGATGCCGAATCTTGCTGAATCGTGCATTGGTCTAGAACTGAAATGTTTACTTTTTCTAGGCTTTCAAGCAACTTCCATATCTATTTTAATAGTTGATGGTATTTACCTTAATGTGAGATTCCATAAAACAAGCGGAGAGTGCCCATTAGCAGTTACTGAGACGCATGCCATCATCTCAGCAGGCGAATGACGAATGGTGGGAGCCGTCTGACCGCGCAAGCTTAAATTTGTGGCGCTCATGTATTATGACCCAACTACCACGGACATAGTAGAATTGTTTAGAGTTTTCGAAGACACTTCAAAGCGCAATTCAGCATCGCGAATCAATTATATAGGGGAGTATCTTAGAGGGAATTCCAACTTTTGGTTTAAAAATTGGCCGGAATCACACCAAATCGATGCAAATGATTCCGCTACTCGTCGTAAGTCTGTTCAAGATTGATGCATCTCACGTCGATATCCATAAAATCCTTAGAAGGTAGTTAGCTGATTTCCAGTTTTTACAGAGGCTGAAAAGTTTTTACGAGAAATTTTACTAACATGGCGGCACTAATTAGTGAAAACTATCAATACACATTTATTGCTAAATATCATAAATACTGAGTTTTAGCGTTGTCATTAGAAAGCCAATGAGTTACAAATTTGTAAAAATAAGTTATGATAGTTCCTGAAGGAGCCTTCCAAATAATGGATACTAATTTGAAATCAATATTCTTTCTTGGCCTAAATGTATTCATATTACGGAATTAAAGTTTTCTTATCATGTTAGGGTAAGTCCTGAATAATTTTCATAACTATACTGAACGGATATCTTATCTCATACTTGTTTTATTCACTATGTAAAATCAAGCGTTATAAATGATATTTCTGAAAATTTGTTCAAAAGGGTAGTTGTAAATTACACTATTGGCTCGTAACAAGATGGTAGTCAAGTTACTGTGGAGCCTAACGTTAGATTGACGTGAGCTGAGTGAAACACATCTGTCGAAAACAGTAAATCTCAATTCATTCAACAATTTACAGTTTTATGTATTTAAAATTAAATAATAAAAATACGTGATTTATCCTAAATAATGAAAATCTTAATTCCTGTGCATTTTTATAATGCACACCAATGTGTTTAAATTAAGTAAGTAAAACTGCATGTCGCTATAATAATAATTATTACACATGCAGTGCATATCGTATTAATGACATTGATTTAACATATACCTATGTTTTGCTTTATTAAAAATCGTTATAGTTTATTAAACATATAGTTCAAATGACTATTGTTTTGTTTTTATCAATTATCGCTTAGATAAATTTATTTTATATGTTCAATAATTGCAATTTCATCTAAATGAAAATTAAGGAAATTAAATATATCAAACAATAAATATTAATATGATATTTCACTGGACAAATTGATTGATATAATTTAGAACTGTTTTTTTTAGACATCGCTTTCTTTAATGCCAATTCTATATATAGTTCATTCACATAACAAATTTTATTAACGTTGTTTTTTGTTATCCCGTAGAAATAATTGAAATTCTATAAGCAATTTCCATTTTTGGGCAAAAGTTTAACGTGATATTAATGAGTAAAATAATACACGCAGTTATATAAAATCTATAATCAAACAAAATATGGTATTATGATTGTTGTACAGTTTGAAATTCCCCTTTTGCTCTAAATGGAAAGACATAAAGTGCTTGGCATAGCTAAAATTATATCTTCCAACAAATACTATATTATCATTTAGATCAAAATGTTGACAACGACTTCGTAACTGTAGAATTTTATTGCTTACAGATATTACATTTGGCCGTTTACGGCGAATGTAGAAAACATTACTTGTGACTCGTCATTAATGATTTCCAATTGCCTTCATCGGTTAATGTGTTTGAGTGAGAAAGATATGATAATGAGAAAGTTGCTTATTTGCGTACATTTTTAATATTTGTTGTGAATTCTTGCATCTGTAATATATCCAGAAACTATTTGAAACATTTTTCTAAAACTTTGAAGTAATAAAATTTGGAGCTTGATACAATGGATTTTTGTTGTAAAAGGCTGTTCCTGATTTTAGTTTTATATGTAATTATCTTTACGATGGCAATATTAAAGAACGCTTCAAAAAAAATTTGCAACTTTTGGAATGGTTCTGAGTATATCTCTCTTTCTTAGTACATCGTAAATATAAAGGCTCATCAATCAACCTGAAAATTTACTCTGCATATCAATAAGCGTTCTTAGTTTTTAGGCCACTCTGAAATCGAAAATAGTAATTTATGTGAACATACTTGCAAATATTTCAAATAAAGTACTTTTGTATATTCTTTTCATATTCCTTGTACCAATATACATATTAATTTTATATAGTATCAGGTATACAGTGTGACCCATTTAAACTTATAATAAATTATACTCGACACACTGACACATTTAGCATAATTTTCAAGACACACTATGATGATCTTATAAATGACAAAATGTTTTAGGTAATTTTTTTAAATTATTTTCTATATGAATGGATTCATGATCGGTGTAAAAGAAAAAACCCAAAATTTGATTAAAAAATACTGATTACCAAAAAATTAAAGCTATTTCAGTATACATTTTTCATAAATTTAACGCAATTTATACCAGCTGGCAACAATGTCAAGTTTCTCTATTGAAAATTTTGTCATGATGTTGCATTTGGTTGGTAGATGAAATTATATTAAATAAGCTAATGCGGTTTTATTTACAAATATTTACAATATAAATCTTCATGTTTGTACATGACATTTAGTAATAGAATCATGTATCATAAAAGAATTATTTAATAACGATCAATAGTTTACATTATGTTATCTATATCTTAATATGAATCTATCATTATGACTTTAAGAATATATTCTATATTCTTCTCTTAATATCTAAACACCATACTATATACTCCGCTTGTCTCATATTTTACACTTTAGTTATTGTTTACAACCCGTGCACCAAATATTAAACATCTTTGGTATTCTGTTTTATCACCTTGATAAATGTTTTATATTACACTGTTTTTCAAAAGTTTGTTTATACATTTTAATCGATCGCGTGTTTTTAATAATACTTTAAATATACAATTAATCCTCGAATGCTACCACACCCTTCCCCCAGACAGAAAAAATTTTTTACAACCCATTTAAAACTTTCATTGTTTATACACGAACTTATGAATTTCAGCAGTTTGATTCTCTACTTCTGCTAACCAATTGATAGATGCTGTGGAACTATATGATTATATGTTAGATGCAGAGCGTAAAAATTTATTGACAAATTTTATTGTAAAAACAAAACTTACCCAGAGTGCTAAGTTTTCCAATACTGATTTGATTATTGATATTCGGAAATTATTCTTAACTCAGGAAAGCGCTGCTTCTCTAGTAGTTAAACTCCATAAGGCTAGTAAAGGTCATAAAAATATTGAGGATTTTGGGGCACATATTGAGTCACTTGTAGTTAAACTAACATTAGCACAGGCAAATGATGACACTAACGCACAAAATTTTTTTATCTGGAACAAATGAACAACTTGTGATTCAAATCTTCACGTCAGGTTTAAATAATTGGAACATTAGTACGATTGTAAGGCCAAGAAATTTCGATGCATCAAAAGACACTATTTATTCACTGTTTTTCGTAAGTTTATTTAAACATTTTAATCGATCGCTTGTATCTTTTATTAATACTTTAAGTATACAATTAATCCTCAAATTCTATCACAATTTCTAGTCGATAGCCCTTTTTGTTGTCGAGTTATAACGTATTAAAGTTGGTACACTTATATTTCGTAATTGTAATTAGATTAGTGAGAATTTCGCAGTTGACTAACCTTAAACTATAATTATGAAAAAGAATTCTACCATATTTTGCCAAGTTCATAACTCGTGAACAAAAACATCAATCGGCTTCAAATTTTCACTATTGAACTAATTGCAGAGTTACCTATACCATATGCGCTGCACTTATGTATCCGATTAGGTATGCAACATGTATGCAATGTTTTCTGACTTTACCCAACTCAACTCCTTGGTTGGCCCAACGCGGGTAATGCAAAAATGCGTATTTCAAATTATTTGGTTGCGTATTTCCACAAAAATAACAAGCGTTGTTTTGCCCGTTTATCAATCCGGAATTGAAACTGCTAGGCCTCATTGGTATCAAAGCACTGAATAATGATGAGACTGTTCCTAAGGCTCTAGGACTTATTAAGGTTCAGCAGTTTCTTTTTTATACCTGATATCACTTAAGTTTAACTCTTCTAGTATCACTTGAGTAGGATCGCTATTGGCGTGAATTATATTTCGTGGCCATGTGGTTGTGATTTTAAAAACTTTGCTTACACGAAATATAATAAAAATTAAAGACTTAGAAATTTTAAATATAATTTATTAATTTAATTAATTAAATACACTTGTAACGACAGACGACAGACTTCCACTCGCGACGCTGCTAATGGGGAGCCTTAGTAATTTGCCACAAAATGGCGCAAAACAAATATCTTATGTAACAGTGATTCTTAACTGGGACGCCGCGAAAGATTTTTGTGGGGACCGCGGGATTTAGTATCTGTTGGATTTGAAATTAATTTAAGAATTAAAATAGTTACAATTCTTGTAGCAAATATAATCTATTTCTGCAAATTATATTCATACATATATTTTAAAAATATATTTCAGAAATAGGGAACAGGAAGGTGAGAAGGACCGCGAAACATTTTGCCGCGGTCATTAAAAGGTTAAGAACCATTGCTACAGAATACTTCTGAAACGTGCTTTTCGGCCGCCAGGTCCGCTTAACATGAGACCGCACGCTGGAACTGATGTTGTTGTCCCTCCAGTCCTCAGTCACTTACTGAGCGCACAGTCTTGCGAGTAAACCAGAGATTCTCGTTTCTTGTTGGGCAGTTGTAATAAACTTAATGCTAATGAGTGAAACAGAATTAATGATTTAACAAAAGGAAAAAAAATCTAAATACGCTGGTACAGACGGACGGTGCATTAGGAATACTGGAATTCACCAAAGTGGCATAACATTTCGTAATACGTTGGTGTTACTGTTGCGGAGCGATTAATATTAGTATTGACGTGACCGTAGGGTGTCCAGCCCCAAAGTAAGCCAAAACTATAGTGTAAAGATGTAAGGAATAATTGCAACACCTCGTGGAACATCCACTGTAAGGTAACTAACACCCCGTAATACGTTGATATTACTATGGTCAGGTGGTCAAGATCAGCATAAGATAGCATAATACACAAGCGGATTGTGGGGAAGGAATTGCTGTGTAACGACTCGTAATTCGTTGACGTTACTATTGTGCAGAGACTAAGATTAGCCTAAGCAAGAATTAAACACCCCTGTCGAGTACGGGGTGTTACTTGTAAGACAAGTAACACCCCGTAATACATTGATGTTACTTGATGTTACTATGATCAGGTGGTAAGACTAGCATAACTAGCTGGTGCACTTGCTGTCGGTTCTGCAGCTTGCTGCTGGGGGATACGGCTGTTGGCTGCCGCTTCTGAAGAACTAAATTTATATGCTAAAAATCGCGCTATTTATAGACAGAGTCTTCGCCCAATTTTTGCTCTGCATGGCGTGGCCGGTCTTTGTATGGCCATCCATACTATATTTTTCTCCGCGATACGTCTCTCCATTTGATTCAATGTACCATTTGATTCAAATCCTGCCAAACCTCTCTAAAAAACCAGGCTCTGGTCAACTGGAAAAGCTGGCCAAACTAAAAAAGGCATTCCTGCGTACAGAGCTCCACCAGTCAGAATAACCAGATCAACTTATAGGCCAGCTTGGGCACAGCTATTCTTAGATAATGGGAATACAATGTGAAGTATGAAACTAGGATACAGAGCCGGCAATCACGTCTCCTCCTACAGTAAACCACCACAAAGTTTTTATTCACATCAAAAGAGGAAGAGACTAGGTCTACAAAACTTCTAGGGGTTTCAACGTCAGGGCATCTTCCTGATAAATAGTTAAAAACCAGCACATCAAATATTATTCGAAATTTCTTGTAGTCTTTTCGGTGATGATGCCTTATAAGTTTGGTATTTACTTCAGCGTAATTATTTCATTACATGTTATTGTACAAAATGCGTTTGCGGACTGGTTAATAATAAATAACTATTATTTCTTTACATATACTAATAATTCTCAGCTATGAAGATAGGTACATAGGAACAAATGCATGCGGTGACAGCATTTCTAAGTTGATCTAGTAGGGTTACCAAATTGCAGCCGTCAAATTAATTTACATAGTAATTTTAAGAGACTTAACTGTACGGGTAACGTACAAAGTTATACACTAACTTTTACTATTGATACAACTATACTTTTACCATGTAGTAATTACCACAAGATTAAGTACAAGTTAGCACAAGATTAATTTCAACGGCAAGATAAGCTGAGAATTGTTATAAAATTAATTAATTAAATCGAGTTTCGACACTACATAGTAAAGAGTCTAATATAATAATGAATAAAATTGCGACAGCGATTCGTAACTAAAATGGCGAATGCCAATTTTCTATTATATATGAAACAATACTAATTAATTATTGACCAATCAACGATCAGTAAAATAGGTTATAACCTTATATGGTATTCTTAATTAAAAATCCTTAATAGACATATAAAATTACTTATGTTTGTGTATTACAGCGGCAATTAAAATAATTAATCTATGAAATTCACATATACTACTTCAAAACACATATATTAGAATGAATAAATAACTCATTACGTATAATGCAATTATATACGGGATCCATTCATAACTCCTGACGCAAATTCATGTTGGTTAGCCCGATACTCGTATATTACTTTCCGGTTTTGGACTAAAATTTTCCGCTTAAAATGTATAACTTTTATAAGAAGACATTTTTAGATGTGCTTACATAACATATATAAAAATAATATTCAAAACAGCGTCTAAGAGAGGTACTTCCATTTTAATGGGTCACAGTCGATATAGAAGATTCATAGAAACATGTCTATTTTTATTAATAAGCATGCTTTGGTGCTTCTTAAGCTCAGACAACTGGTTTTTAAAAATGTGTATGTGTGCGTATGATGCATCTGTAAAAAATTCTTAAACTATTGGACTGATTTTGATGAAATTTAAATTTGCGAACCTATTCATCTACATCCGCCAGTGATTTTTGTATTAAAAATAACATTAAATTAAACATTTAAATATATATATATATATAATATTTACTATTTTATAAATGATTGCATTCATTTTATGAAACTCTAGAAAATGTATTCTTGGTGAAGTGACTTACACTTACCGGTTATACTGAATCTGCAGTCAGCAAGCCTGATTTAATTAAAATTATATAACATGATTGCGATAATTCACTTGTGTGGCCTTCGATAAAGAAGACAGCTACATTTTACAATCCCTTTTAGCAACAGTTTCTTCAATCTAGTTTTTGGCATCACTCACAAACTAAAGTACTATTTTTTTAGGAAAAAATTTTTTAAGGTAAATAAAAATTATTTAAAATTATTACTTTTTTTATTTTATGCATATATTGATATATGTATATATATTTATATATTTTGATTGTATTTATTATAAAATTTATATTCATAGATTTTTATCTTTAAGGATTTTTAATTCTTAAAGATGTTTGTCATTCGTTTTAGTCCTCACCACACAATACATTCAAATCGGTATCTTGTGTAATTCTTTTAGTAGAAATTTTCTTCTATGTAAATACTTCGCACGTTGACAATCTGCTCTTGTGATAATTAACTTACAACCTAATGATTCCATTCGTTGGAATTTCAACAACACAACGACTTACAGAAAAAAGAATCACATATTTATTTTACAATTAGAATTAGATAGCTAACATGAATTTCTAATTAGGCTAAGTTGTTTTATAAGTAAATAAAAGAATGTCAACAAAATAATTAGCTGATAAAATTCTTTATACATACATTCACGGGATTACGGGAGAAATTTTTTAATAAACCATATTTTTCCAATCCATAAGACGTAAATTGTTGATAAGACACATCCAATGTTTGTTACAGATTTTAAGGAAGAAGAAATAGGGATTTTAGCCCATAAAATGATAAGGACGGATAATATCCGTAGTTTAGTATTTGTTTTTACAGAAGATTTTTTCATAGCGCGCACCTTTCAAATATATTCTCCACTCTCTTAAACCACACCATAAGGCTTCATGTAGCGTAAAAGTTTCTTCTTAATTCAATCTATTTTATGAGCTGAGAAGCTATTCCAAACAAATAACGATCGCTTTGTTTTTAACAATCCATCAAGACGTTTAGTTCAAATTTGATCAATCCATAGTCCATGCTCATCCATGAAATGGGTGCATGTCAAATTTTTCTCTGAGAAACTTTCCTTGGATAATACTTCCTTTGGGAGAAAATTTCTTTGCTTTCGTTTTAAATATCGACGTAATGGAAATTTTCTACCATCTTGTGAAACAAACTAAGAAAACGTCATGATGCCATTTTTCAGATGTAGTTGTTTTAACAATTTTAGTACCTTTATTATCAGTAATGATCTTACTCCAAGTGATAATACAACTTCATCCATGATTACCACTTACATCAGTTCAGTATTTGGTTTTTCTTAAATTCATGACGTTCTTAAACTGAAGAATTCAAAAATTTTCAATTCGAATCTTTGGATATAGGTTTAACTATCTTCGTTACAGTTCTCACCATTACGAAGTTTATACGCTTCATAAATTGGTAGTAACATAATGGATGATATAAATATTATCGCCTTAAATTACGCTTCGCACGATTCAAGCCTATTTCATTCTTAAGCTTGCGTCGAATCATTTCACATCTCAGTAGTGCAAATTTTAAATATTTCAAACGAAAATATAACCTTCTGAAGGTCTAATAACCCAGAAGAGCTTTTGAACGATATGTTGATGCATATCAACGATTTATTGTCGATGTTATTAATTCTATGTACTTTTGACATGTTTAGATTACAACTTGTGGGTCGGGGGAGGTCGTGTCACACGCGGACAGACTAAAGCCACCCGTGCCCCATTATGGGCTCCCATGTGGATAACTGCTGAGAGATTGGAATTCTTATACGTCTTCTAATTCTTGGTTAGTATTTAAGTTATACAAAAATCACAATCGGTGGAGTGGTAGTTTGGTCCTCTCTAATAGAATTGAGAGTACGAATAGCAAGTGGCTAGCAAGAAAAATAGATTTCATTTTAAGCCAGCAGTTATTTTATCTTACACAAAGAACACTGTAAATATGAAGTGGCCATGGAGCATTGGAACTTAAATCCTTTCGAATTGGTTTTCTTGGAACATGGTCTTTTGGAACTTGAAAGTTAGATCAGCACACATGAAAAATATTGTTTGAATGGTTATCGAGAATTTTGCAGCATTGCTGGAAAATTATTTTCATAAAATTAATTTAAATGTAATGATGCATACTGACAACAGCCACAGTTTTCATTGAATAAACCACATTGATTGCTCCTTAAACTGCATTGAAATTCATACGATCTCTTAAAATAATATAGGCATACAATTATACTTATGTAAAAGTAATAGCAAACGATTTTCAAATTGATTTGCGAAGCAGGTGGTGCACATAGTTAAGCATTGGTCTCATAAACGGATGAAATGATGCTATTTTGAAAGTATAGAGTACTGAGGCCAGAACCATCTATGCCAGAAATACGCATCTAACCTTACCCGGTCTTTTTAAAGTCAATTTGAATTTCCTAAACGTCAATAGGCAGTTTTCGAAATAAGTAACACATCTAATTATTTGCCTACATGTTTTTTGACATAAGAATTCTTCATTTCTTAAAAATTTGGCTTATAAGAGATATACGCACATGCATTCGAGATTTTAATTTCTAGCAAGACTTATAACAGTGAACTTCGTCGCATAAAATTCTTCGTATCCACGAGACCCAGTATAAACAATAGGAGAAGACAATATTGTTAGCGATTGCGTATGCATAAAACAAAACCGAATCGAACGTAACAAAAGAAAAATAAAAGATAAATACTTTGACCGGCAACTAGTCATTTGTTATTTAAATTCAAAAGTTCACCTACCGCGCGCGCCGTGCATCTTGCTTATTCTAGTTCTGCGCTTGATCGTGAATCCTATGTAATGATGAAAGATTGAAAATAGTATATATGCACTTTATCAGAGTTTAAATGTATTGTAAAAAGATAATTCACTTTAAATATATATCAAAGATTTTCTTAAAATGTAAACAAAAAAAAATGCAAACAAGACATTATAAATTGAAAATCGAAGCTACAGGTCCAAAATCTTTGACAAATATTTATTGCTATTAATACAAAAACACGCATGTACAGGGCATGAGGTATAAAGTACCTCCAATTCAAAACACTGTAGAGAATTAATTCTTGAGCTCTTTTATATTTAAGACTTGCTTTAATATTTCGATCAAGTTTGAGCATAAACGACTCGCACGCTGCACAACATGGGCTGACGGAATTCGTTTCTAATCCCCCAAACTTCCACATTTCTTCGTGCAACCGTTTTTCATAAACAATAATACGTCATACAATCGTAGAAAGCACGCACGCACATACATCCACACACATATATACTAATTGCGCTGCACATAAACAGTTCATCTATGCAAACAAATCGGCTCCTTAATTCTAACCCTCGCAGAATTATACGTTCACACAAAGCTGTATTAGCGGCTTAGAAACTCCGTTTTAAATTAATATCTAAATCATGTGCGTTTATCTTTTAATAAGAAAATACATTTTTAAATGCCAGCGATAAGAAATTAAATACTTGTTTACTTATTCTAATCTTCATAAATACGGATTGATTAATAAGAAATAACTATTATTTATTTAAATATAATAATAATTCTCAGCTATGAAGATAGGTACATAGGAACAAAAGCATGCGGTAATTGCATTTCTATGTTGATCTAGTAGGGTTACCGAATGACAGCCGTCAAATTAATTTACTTAGTAATTTTAAGAGACTTTTTACTTTATGGTAACGTCCAACGTTACACACTAACTTTGACTATTGATACAACTATACTTTTACTATGAAGTAATTACCACAACATTAAGTACAAGTTAGGACAAGATTAATTTCTATGGCAAGGCAAGCTGAGAATTGTTAGCTTATTAATTAAATCGCGTTTCGAAACTCCATAGTAATGACTCTAATATAATAATGAATAAAATTGCGATAGCGATTCATAACTAAAATGGCGCGTGCAAATTTTCTACTACTCAAATATCTATGTATATCAATTTTCATGGCGATCGGTTGAACGGTGAAAACATACATATATGTGTCAACTTCCATGATGATCGGTCAAATGATCAGCCGAGGCCCGGATTAAGCGAGGTATGAAGCCCAAAAAAAAATTGTCCATATAATATAGCGGCAAATCGATCATAATACTGTACTGCGTAGTACAATATTGTACTGTACTTATATTAGTCACAGTAGTATAAAAATAGAAACAGCGCACGCACAAAGGATTGTAGTGATAGACGGCGACCCGCATAGACACGCCTCTTTTCCAGCCCATGGTGTGTTGGATAACCTGAAGCTAACTATATGAGCAAACTTTTGAAAAGCCTCATTACAGACTCTTAAAAACATACTCTTAAAAAACTCACAATAAAAGATGTTGTTTACATGTCAGCTGAGGCATGGAACGAGGTGAAAACTTCTACTCTTAAGTCTTGGAGGGAGTTATTAAAAGGTCACGGAAAATCAAGGAACTTTGCCCATAGAGCATGACAATAAAGATGTCCTCTGCCTTGCACAGCTAGCTGAAAGATTGGCAGATGAAACAATCGCTGAAAACGATATAGGCGAGTGGATCAACGCACACGAACAATTGGAAGTGCCTGATGAGATTATAGTAGATGCAGTGAATGTAGAGGTTAAAGAAAGTGACAATGAAACATTGAAAGGGGGATTGAGAAAATCAGCCACAGTGAAGGATGCAAAGCGATAGCAAAGGCCATCGAGTACCTTGAGCAACAGTCAGAGACAACTTCAACAGACCATTTACTGTTACGACGGCGTGAAACGGCGGCAAAGAATTGAGCGAGTACCGTTAAACTGAAAATACTTATGGACTTCTTGAAGAAATAACTTTTTATGTTGTGTCTTTTTTTCATTTTTATTTTATTTTTATTTGTCATTTTTTCATTCGATAATACAGTAAATGCCTTTTTCACATCTTGGAGCACGTTTTCATTCATTTCACCAGTTTACTATACGTTTCCCTCTCGATTTTTGTCAGAGTTCATGTTATCAGAGTTTTCGATTATCCGAGGTACCCTCGGTCGACATTCTACTGTATAATCGGATAATCGAGGCTCTACTGTATAAGACAAAATGTTTGAACCCATAGAAGACGATGAAAAATAATACATCAGAACATTTTGTTAAGTTTTATTATTTATGAACATTTTCCATGTTTAAAAAACAGAGAAGCATCTTGATGTAATGTAACGAGCCTGCGCAGGTGTTTTTATTTCGGACACGTAAATCAGCGTGTAATTAGCGGCTTCCACCAAAAGCGAAATAGATTTACATTATACATACATAAGCAAAAGAGGTTTGCAGTTGTGTATTACTACAAAGCCCAACGAGTAAGTTGTTTTCTTTTAAAACTTGTTCACGCTCTGTCTAAAAATCTGTTTGATTTATGAATTTTTAAAGATAGAACTTTTAAACAAAAGTACTATAGAGTAACCAAATAATTTTTTGATTGCTATATTTAACTTAAAAAATTTCTATTATTTCATTTTTTTTAATAAATTTATTTTTGTGATATCTCCTGATCCCATGGAGATCCCACACTGTAAATTTTTGGGTTTATAGCTTATAACACTGCAAGAAACGTATACTTAAAAAAAAAATTAAAAAACAATCTTAAAAAATTAACGTTTTTAATTTAAAAAAAATTCTTTCACCAAACATGTTCATGTGTAGCATATAATATTAAACACTATGAAATTCCCTTTTAAATAAGGTATCAAACATCTCTCTAGGCCTAGTAGAATTTGAGTAATTCAAGAATTAAAAAATTAATGCATGCCAAAAAATGATTATTTTTCCAAAATTTAAAATAAATTAGACCAAAACCCAATAAGATAAAAAAATTCTAAAAATATATTCGCATTTATATCATTAAGGAGAATAATCTCAGAAAGTTTCATATAAATCAGAAATGGTCAGTTGACTTTTGAAATATTTTGGTTGATTTGACATGGAATGACCCTATAGCATCTAATTTATTTTAAAATAATTTAAATAATTTTTATATCTGTTGCACTATGATTTTTCTAAAACACTACTTGTAAGGCTCAGGATAAAACATAGGACTCATTTAATTATGATACTGATGTACTTTCAAATCGAGCTGAATTGATCTAATCCGGCCCATTCTATAGATATGCATAAATAATAGAAGAGATAGGTGAATAGGAAGCAATACAAATACAGAATTTCGCAGAAGGCAAGCGTTATTTTTTTTTTGTTTACGTATATGCTTGCTTAACCTGGGATTTATTCTGTTTAATATTTATAATATATATATGATTCTAATTGTGTTCGTTATTTTGGACTACGATTATTGTTTGGCTCAAATTATAATGCGAAAATATTTACGATGTCTTCGGATCCATTTAGCATAAATTCAAAGATAAAAGTTTCGAAGTAGAGTATAAAAATTTGTTAATAAGTCAAATTTGATTTTCTTGCGTGGGAATGATTTTTTTTACGTTGATTTGATGATGTGTGACGTCCCCTTGGTGTGTAAATTTGGCGATCGTCGCAGGGATGAATGGAACCGATGTCGATGGTATAAGGCGAATAGGTTATAGGTTGATGTCGACTCGTTAGTGACGGTGCTGCTTCGATGAGGCGAGATTGATTTATTAGCGAGGTTCATCGGTCGACAATTCGATCGGCGATGAGGTAAACTCGTCGGTGAGGTGGATTCATCGGTTCCGTTATACGATAAGCTCGTCGATGCGGTTGACATATTGGTCGTGGCTTCTCCCCTTGGCGATGGTCTTCTCAGGATACTCGAAGTCGCGGTTAATGGGTATGGGGGAGAATTAGAAAATATATAAATTCCAGAAAATACATAAAGAAATGAGTATTTGAAGGGTAGAAAGATTCAGGCAATGAATTAAAAGTATGTAAATTGTATATACTTGATTTGCTGGCGTAGAAATTTTATGATCGACTGAGATATTTTTTTATTTTAATTTTTTGTTGATGAAAATATTAAATTAGAGAATACGTTCGTGACGCTTTACACAGAAAACACTAGAACAAATCGTTCTTTATACTGCGACTATGCTCGCTGTTAAAAGTCAGATTTGAAAGTTTAAGATAATTATACTGATTGAAACGTGCGATTAATGCTCACACGAAGACAATCGGATCAAGCTCTAAATGTTGTAAGTAGCTTTTTAAGCTATTTGTATTCATAAGTATTTGAAATTGGATTAACTCATCTAGTAATACTATTAAAACATTTTCATTTAACATATAACAATGTTAGAAGAATCTGACACCGGAAAATCTATCCATACAAGTATTTATAAATTTTTATTATGTAAATAACATTTCTTTAAATTAACTTACTGCAGTGGGATGTAATGCTACAATAGTTAATACTGGGTACAAGAATGGAGCTATAAGATATTTAGAAATAGAGATAGTGTCCTTTGTAGTGGTTTATTTGCCATTTTCATGCAAATGAATTAGTGTTACGATATTTGTTTGAGCATTTAGATGGAGATACTGCGAAAGCAAGGCAATATTCAGGACCAATTGGAAAGTTGCTTGAAAATTGTGAACAACAAGAACATGTAGATTTCATTTCCATTTTAAGATGTTTACTAAATATTATAAATGCACAGGTACGTCAGAAGAAAGTCGTGACCCAGTGTCAGACATTACTCCTATAAATAGTTCTATAGAACAGTTTAAACAGTTTCGGCTCGCAACACTTTGTTGGTATACCATGATTCTTGAAGTGTTTTACTTATTTTTTAGTAAACGTAGTAACCAGAAAAAAATGTTCTGTTGAACGCACAGACGATTGTGGTGACAGGTATAGACAAACAAGTGTATATTTAATAAAATATATAATTAGATTATGAATTCTAATCAATTGGCTCCACGTAATTATTTAATAATACATAGTTGTATAACGTTATTTGTCACTTACAAAAATTATTATGTACTGAGACAGTGGTTTAAGTAGTAAATGATGCTGATTTGCATAATCTATTATACATGCTTCTAGATCAAAACATTAAGTTAATTAGACAGCGCATGTATACCAGTTGTAAAACATGTTTTTATCATGTCTTTCACACTCATAATGATATGCTGTTTTTTGCCTTAATTATATTAATTATTACTGTCTTATCAAATTAATGATTTAGATGTGATAAAAAATCACTTGTAATTTTATTACATCTCTTTTATGGTATCATTTTTAAAATTTTTCGTTCTATTTAAGTTAGTAAAAAAATAGTCATCTCCAATGGTTATAGGACGAAGCATTCTCGTCCAAATTTATAAATAAAAAATGACATATCTTGAGTTATTCTTCTTCTTAGGACGCCGTCTCCCTACGAAGGTTGGCGATCCAACTGGCTATAATGGTGCGTGAAGCCGCAC
>WYDF02299555.1:0-15677 GCA_009867245.2 Adranes taylori
AAGAACAACTATTATAATTAATTTCTTAATTTCTGGTTGTGACATTGCAACGATATCTATTCTCCCAATATGGTTAAAATAGGTTATGTTGTTTTTACTACCTTCTAGTAACTACCCTTATCCCCGCGCACACACTAGTTAAAAGCAACCAGTTTACAGATATGTATGGTTGCGCTGCTGTTACATTTGCCCAGTGACTGTCACCAAACCTAAGGAACATTTGTAAGGAGTATACACTTTACCAGGTGCGGTGGACGGTGGAATCGTTACACAGTGGGGGCGACGCTGCCCTCAATTAAGCGACTACCACTAGCTTTCGGTAAAAGTATACACTCTACCCCGTATGGCGAACGGAATATTATAGGAGTGTGACACAGCGATTGCGCTACTGTTACTGTTGTCAACAGTCCACCTGTAACTCCGCGGAAAACCCAGTTAGAAGTATCCACCCTATTGACAGGTAATAGAACAGATTGCGTTGGAGTTACTATTGTAGGCTAACCGACCAACCTGGCCACGCAGCGTCAAAAGCTACACTCTAGTATATTCGGAAATAGGTTCCATGCAAAGAATAGGAAGAAACTATTCAAAAACATATACAATACAATTAATACAATGTAATCTATATAATATTGCTTACCAGAACGTGTGACAGTACGCGATTGTCGCTGAGTGCTTCCGGGTAGTATATTGCATAAAAAGATAGGAAGAAGCTATTTGAAAACAGATGCAATACAATTAATACAATGTAATCTATATAATATTGCTTACGAAATCATATGGGGTAGGCGATTGTCGCTGAGTGTTGTTGGCTCAATTGGTGCTGCTTGGCTGCACCAAGCAAGCCAGTTTCGCTGTCTGTTTGTCATTTTGTCAGTTTAGCTACTCTCCAAGGCTCGAAGACAGGAACTATTTCTAAATGCTGAAAACGTAGCTATTTATAGGCCAAGAGCCATGTTCATATTTTACTACCCGCTGAAGAACGTGTGGATGTTGTCACACTTTAAGCTGTGACTCGTTACGGTTATCCATACAAAAGCGTATTCCCACGCGAGTTTAAATAATAGCGTCATAATTATATCCGATACGTAGGGAGTATAAATTAAAAGATATAATATACATATTATACCGGTATATGTAGCAGCCGCCAGTGACAATTATTCATGTATGCTTTGGTACGTTATTTGTAATGTTCGGTTATACTTCCTAGCGGTATTAGTTATCTCTTATTATCACATTTACTTGTATCTCTAACATCAAATCCCCACTTACGTATTTCATTATCTGCAGTAAATAATAATCTTCTTTGTTTATGTTTAATATCGAAATAATTAATCGTTAATTAATATAAATGCATCTAGATAACCTTAATTTTATCTTTGCATCACGAACGCATTGTAATTATATAATTTACTCATAACTTGTGTTTATGAAAATTTTATTTAGAAATAGGACAGGGAAAGGTATCCGATAAGTATTTATTTATTTGATATATACAATAACACTTTCGGACAGATATTTCTTTTGCTCACATTCATAAGGTTACCAATATTCATTTATTTATTTTATAAATTCAGTACAATATATTCCTTTCAAGTAATAGCTCTGTTTCACTAGCTTTTATTTGGCGTTTACGAGTAGGAGAAAAAACCCAACAAGAAGAGAACACGCATATTTTTATTAAAAATGCTATCCAGTGGTTTAGCTTGATTGTGCCATGATTTTTGCAATATAATAAGTAGAATTTACCCTTCTCTTACTAGAGATTGTGATATTGCAGATTCCTATAAGAACATTTAAGTACTGTGATATGTCATAAGGAATTCCTTATTATTATTACTGATACGTTTGTGTTTTGCGGCAACCAATTTTATTCTGTTTAAATATGTTAATTTATACGGGGTGGGGGGGGGGGCGGTCATAAAGAATATCTTTTTTACTGATACCAATATATTGTAACATATTTAATTGATTATTATACTGTGATATAATTCTGATACAGATATTTTTAATTTGGCGCATCTAGCCTTGTATGATATCTTATACCAATACTTCTGAGATATTTAATTATGACGTAAAGATCGTAACTAAACTTAGTAACTAAATACAGCAGGAGGGTGGCCATCGATATCGTCATCCGCTAAGGATTGCTTAACAACTCACCTGCCGAAGTTGCTTGCTCTGAAAATGTATGGCGTCTTTAACGTTGTACTTACAGTTTAACGGAGCTATGACTAGTTACACAAAATCTCCTAAATCTCGAACTTAATATCTGTGCCAACTTGTATGTCAAAAATCTTTTCTTGTATTATTAAAACCTTTTGAAAATAGTTACTTGAATCAGATACAAAATAATACTAAATAGAGTCTGATAACTGTAATCAAATTAAAAATTTGTGGCTATTTGTTCTAGAGAACCAAACAAAAAATATAACCTTACTCGTATATTATCCGATGTGTGTTGTAATGATTGGGCTTTTGGTTTTGCGCGACAATACCGTACACCGCTAATAGGAGTTGCAAGTGCGACTTGGTTTTCCTGGATAAACTATCGTCATGGAAATTCAGATAATCCGGCTTACGTACAACATATTTTTCGACATTTACCGATGAAATGACATTGATGGAACGAATACGAAATAAGATTTATTTAGTTACGAATAAAATATTTTATTAAATATCTTTGTTATTAATATATATAAAAAAACATACGTTGAACATTTCTCTATTTTTGAAATCCTCACCAATCACACAATTAATGGATTAAAATTTTTGGTTTGTATTGAGCCTTCATGAACCTGATAATTAAATTTTGGTTGTTTTCTTTTAAGCATAGCATAAATCAATCATCAAATAATTTATTCAATCCTTATATGATACACGGGTAAACTTTTAGTGCAACGGTATGGCAATGAAATATGGAGGTACTAGAAAAGGGAATTGTGGCTTTAGTAGTAAAATTGATCCTAATGACGGAAAAATATACAAGGACAAGGGATGATATACAAGGACCAAGAGTATTCAGAAGAAAATTTAATTAAACTCATGACGAAATAATTTTCTCTAACTTCTCTGATGAAGTGATTGTCATAGAGGTAAGCTCAAACAGATCATCTAGGATTAAAAGGAGAAAAAATAGATCAACATTACTCAAAGAAATATCTGTGCATGTTGCGCACTAATAAGTTTGTAATTAACTTCTTCTTCTTGTGCCGTCTCCATAACGGATCCAACCTGCTAACACGATCCTCGATACCGCTGCCATAAATATCTCCGTTGACGTTCTGTTATACCAACCCCTTAAGTCCTTTCACTAGAAGTTTTATCTTCGGAGCCCACCGAGTTTTTTCCGTCAATCTTTCCTTCTACGATGAGTCGGAGAATTTCGTAGTGCTCGCCTCTCATAATATGCCCGATTAATTGAAGCTTCCATTTCTGTATGGTTATTAACAGTTCTTTGTTGTTTCCTATCCCTCTGAGTACTTCTTCATTGCTTTTTCTTTCTACCCATGATATTTTTGGTATTCACCAATACAGATACATTTCGAATGCCTCTTCGAACATCACAGCATACGAATGCGTATTTGCAGATTCAGGTCTTTATTCGTGAAGATATGCTTCATCACCATGAATGTACTCCTGGTTTATTCTTTTTCGAGATCGACCTCCTTATTAAGAACCATGCCAAGATATTTTGAGGACTTGTTCCATAATCTTATTATTGATTTGTATGATAGCTCTTTTCCATGTTTTAAAGAACACGACAACTATATGATGTTCTGTAGGGTTGAAAGACTACTTGCCAATATAACCGTATCGTCCGGGAAGCGAGTATTGTTGATTAACTTGCCATTGATTTTAATACCATTTCCTACTTCTTGCAGTGCTTCACTAAATACGGCAATGGAATATATGTTGAAGAGGAGTGGTGGCAAGACACATCCTTGCCTAACTCCTTTCATAATTCACTTCCTCATAAGTGATTTTTTCAACTCTGACTGCTGTCGTTTAATTTCATATAATTGTGTGATGATACGCGGATCTGATACATCAATAGTGATATCTCTAAGTGTTTTAGCTAATGTTTGATGCGATACACAAACAAGTGCCTTTCGATCATTAATAAAACACGCACACACGTCGGCATTACTGTCTTTGCATCGTTGTGTGAGAACGTTTAGTGAAAACATCGCTTCCCTGGTGCATATACGATTCCTAAATCCGAACTGTGTATCACTGACCTGCCTTTCACACTTAGCATATATGCGAGAGTGAATAATACGTAACACCTTCAGCATGTGGGACATTAAGATAATCATGCGATAGTCGTCACAATGAGAGGCATTAATTTTTTTTGGGTAAAGTGACAAATACCGACTTCAACGAGTCTATTTGTATCATTCCAGCTTTATATATGTCATTATACAAGGCCGTGAGAAGTTGCATACAATCATTTCCGACAATCAACTTTAAAGTGTCTACATGCATTTTGTTTGGGCCAACAACATTTTCGTTCATCTGAATTTGAATCGCCCCTCGTACCTCATGCTTTGGAATTTCCGGGCTGTCCTTGTTGATTACGTTATTCTCTGGTGCTTGTTCATGCCCTGCGTCATAAAACAGATTCTCCACATATTCCTCCAATTTTTTTTTGTTTTTGCTCTACGCCTATCAAGATTTTGTTATTGTTATCTTTTAATACGCCTCGATACTGTTTACGATGACACTTTATTAGTTCTTAGATTTGTTTTCGTAAATATTAGACAAATCTTGCTTGGCCGGAGCGCCCCTATTTCGCGGCATCTTTCCATCAACCATATCTCCTTTGCTCTTCGACATGTTGCTCTCACCATTCTGTTTAGTTTTTTGTATTCACTGCTATTTTTGGCCTTTTGCTTTCTTCACTTTTCTATTAGTTGCAGAATTTCGTCCCTTATCTACGGTTGTTTCTTGTTAGAGCGCGCGAACCCCATATCTTATTCTTGAGTATATGTCAGGTCTTTATTGATATCCACTTAGTTTCTATTATAGTTGCTCCGGAAACTTCTTCTAACCTAGCCTCCAGCTTGTCAGCTATTTATGCTTGTAACGCCGGGTCAACCTGACGCGCCTTGTATCTGCGCTGATTCTGAGCAAAAAGACGCATTTTTCCATCACGATGGTATTATGGTCACTACCAGTGTCTGCACCAGGATTGCACTTTTCAGAATTAGATCAGATGTCTTTTGATTTGTATCTAGTCGATTTGGTTTCTGACTCGATGATCTTCGCGATCAGCGGGAGACTTCCATGTGTATAGTCGTCGGAGATGTTGCTTAAAGAAGGTGTTTACGACAGAAAGCAGATGTTCTGTGCAGAATTGCACCACCCGTCTCCTTCTGGCATTCATCACTCCGATGCCGTATTGTATGGGATCATCTCCTTCGGCTCCCTTACCAATTTTGGCATTAAAATCAGCAAGCACTACTTTTATTTTCCCTTTCTTCGTTAAGTTCATGGCTTTTTTTATAGTGGGGTAAAACTCCTCTATTGCGTCATGAGATTTATCACAAGTAGGGGCATACACCTGTAATACATTTATAGAGCGATGAGATGTACAGAGCTTCAGAAGCGAATCCGAGTGAAATTAAATCTCCGAGTGGACTCCGAGTGGAATCTCCGAGTGGACTCTCGTTGTCTCCGAGTGGAATTAAATCAATGACGGCCTTCTCCTGTTCGGCGGAGATAAGTATACCAACGCCATACCGATGTTCTTCGTCATCTCCTCCAGAATAATAGAGGACTCCATGGTGCGTTCTAAGAGGGGCTGTACGCGATCATCGGACTTCACTAAGTCCTAAGATCTTAATCCGCAATCGGTGCATTTCTGCATCTATGTTGGCAAGCTTCCCAATCATATATAAGCTACATATATTCCAAGTCGCAATTCTAGTGTTGCAGTATATTTGATAAGACGTGGAGATTCTTAGCATCCTCTCCCCATTTAAAGGGTGCCCCGGACTAAGAGCTGTTGCACTGTCATACACATTTATGTTGGTGTAATTAACTAATTGATGTTTATTTATTTTATTGTAAATTAAAATGTCCCATTAAAAATGTATTTATTGCCATACAAAAATGGAGCACTAAACGGAAAAATTTTATTACTCCGCCTACAATACCTAAAGATCTGTGATCTGATCGGAAACAAATTTAAAGTATTTGGTTTCATCATTGTCTTTAAGGAAAGCTAATGATGTAATGTCTTTTCTAGAAACTTAAACTCGACTTTATGGACAAAACTGCACGACACCAAATTACTCCACCCCTCCCCCACCCTTTTTAATAGCCTATTTACATACGAAAAATAAAAACTGAGTAATTCTAGTTTGTACATACGCGCATAGGTTTTTATTTAATTTCTTAAACTTCACATTTTAAAAGTGAGGGAAAAAATCCTTTCGAAAAACAGGGATAAGGGATAATAGAAACTAAAATTGTATCTTATAATGTTTATTTTTAATTATACAAAACAAATTGAGCGTTTCTATTATGTTAAATTGTGGAATGGGCTTTGTTTAGCTTCTTTTCTTTTTTCTTCAAAGTCCTTTTCAATACCTCCGCCCGATTTTCATTTCGTTTCATACATCCATCCTTTTCTAAAAGATAGAGGCCTTTTGTTCTGCAATCAATGGGAAACTGCATAGTTGGTCTTTGTCGCAAAATCTGATCCAACAGAAGCAAATGTAATGGCATATAGGTCTATAAGCCTGCTAAACTGGATGGCAAAAAATCTCGAAAAGCTTCTGCTGAATAAAATCAGCGATATCATAGACAACTAGCTTGCAAAAAATCAATTTGGGTTTAGAAGAAACCTCTCAACAATGGATGCAATCGAGTATGTCCGCAATCAGAGCGAGAAATAGGAAATCATGCGCGTTGGTGACTATAGACGTTAAAAACTCCTTTAACTCGGTGAGCTGGGAACATATTCTGCAATCAGTTGAGACACTAAACATTCCAGCCTACCTAGACAAAATTATTGACAACTATCTAAAAATGCTGTCTAACAATATTGTCCGATACGAAACAGGAAGTGATATCAAGGAGAGATACCTATCAAACGGAGTACCACAAGGATCTGTTCTAGTACCTACACTTTGTAATATGCTTTACTCCGGGCTCATGAGATTGATAGTTTCGGCTGGAGTATGGCTAGTCATATACGCTGACTATGTGGACTTAATAGCATCAGCAACGGAAATAGCTAGGGTTAAATATGTAGTAAATAGAACACTATTCCTCCTATAAGAATGGATGTCGGAGCATAGACTGGAGAAAGCTCCTCATAAAACAGAAGCGCTCTTTCTCATACGGAACAGAAAGTGCATAGATCCAAATACATTTCAAGGAGCAACAAATAAAGCTTGTGAAGTCACTAAAATACCTGGGAGTTACATTAGACAATAGCTCTTGGTTCTCTAGTCTCCATGAAATGGCCTCAACTATCTGAGAAAGCCTCCCAACTATCTGGATTAATGCCCAGAATGGGAGGGCCATCCACTTAAAGAGGTATATACTATGTAAGATAACGAAGACCATAGTATTATACGCTGTCCCGATATGAGTAGACATTATGGACACAATGAGTACTGTGGGGATGCTATCAAAGGTACAAAGATCCGTTATTTTGGGAGTGACAACAAGGTACCGTACGACGTCAACCGATGCACTGAACGTAATCGCCGGTATCCCACCAATAAACTTATCTGTAAAAGAGTGTAAAATGATATGCACGCAAAAGCACTAACAGAAAACAACCCAAGGACTAGCAGCTAAGGCTATAGACGCCCTTATGATTTAATGGCAAATGGAATAGGAAAGATCTACTAAGGGAGAGTTGACTCGAACATTTAGACCCAACATTAGCACCTGGATCGATAGGAAACACAGTGACTTGAGCTCTTCCTAACGCAAAGGATCACAGAGAGAATAAACAAGAAGCAATGTTAACATTGCGAAAGCCTTAATGACGATGTGGAACACAGAATTATTGAATGCCCCGCGTGGGAAACGGAAAGAATAACATTAAAGCGAACATTCGGAGAGGAGATCCAGCCGAGAAATATAGTAGATTTAATGATAAAATCGTAGATCAGCCGGAGAGCTGTTGAAAAATATTCGCTTCAAATAAAAGCATTGATCGCGGAGATGAGAGACCAGCAAGCACATATAACTCGAATTAGCCTACCAGTATTGAGATTGAGGTCGCTTGAACCCCTAATCAGAGAGAACTCCACTACTTGGAACGGGGGAGTAAGGCAATAGACTTGAACAGAGCTACCATCAAGAATGCGCAAGTGATACCGTGATAGTCTCTGGTTTTAGAAGGGCCACTTAGGCTATGCCACTTGCACCACTTGGATCCAATAAAATAAAATCTATGAAATCTTCAAATATCACTTTCGACTTTTGAACCATATTCTATAATATGATATGAGTATCAAACAAATCCTCCCTACCCATGAAATTGTAATATTCCTTGTTCATGTCTAGCCGCTGAACATCGATTTTGCTTTTTTTTTGTACGATATTTTTTGGTTCTGGTATACAGGTGTTCAGTAAGCAGACACTTTTATTGTCAAACCATTTTAGAGCAAAGATTTCTACTTCGTGTACGGCAGCCTCATACACCTCATACGTGCCTCTTCTCCAATTTTTTATGTTTTATGCCCAATAGTACATTCCGACAAGAAGTTCCAAAGAAGTAAACCAATTGTCAAAAACTTACAAATGATTTTGATGATGCGGAATAATAGCTGCTACACGGAATACTATGTGTCCACTGGCTCTTAAATCTTTTATGAGAGGCGCTGATAGTATCTTTCCAGTATAAATTTCAAACTGACGTATTAGCCCAGAGCTGTCACATAAAACAAATATTTTGTAATCCTATTTATTCGGTTTGATTTTTGGGTTGTACTGTTTTAGTGAAGACCTTACTTTATTTCGCACTATTTCCTCATGTATGCACAATATTGGTGCTTTTTGGTTTCCAAATTTTTGTTGGAAATGGTCTAAAAATGGCCTTAGTTTGAACTATTTGTACCTTCCGGGTCTGGGAAGCTTTCGATATTCTTGAAATGGATGTTCCTCTTTATTTGCTCCCACTTTTTCTAGGCATAACATAGGAAACCTCTAGTATGCTACATACGGCACTCCAGTAAAGTTGATGTTTTGGTAAACCAAAAATGGCATATATGTTACACTTCCAATGAAAGTTTTATTTCTGGATTTGTCAGATTTAGAGGTATATTCAGATCAACCTGACCAGCATATACGTTGCTCTGTTCTGTAATTAGACCTATAATATCATTTGAACAAAATATCTCATTTGAAAATAATCTCATTTGAAAATGTCTTCTAAGTTTTGCGCTGTGTACTGTGACAGAAACAAATTATTTGGAGCAACTTTTAACTCAGTCCATTGATATTTGGTTTTCCCTTTAACAACTACAATAGTCCGGAGATCTCTTTCTTCTGATTTTGAAACTGAAGAAACTTTGCTATCACGGATAATTTTGATAGACTGTCTGGTTGGTTCTGAATCGTCACTAGAGTCGCATAAATTTTTATCCTCGCTATACTTAGCTAAAGACAAATTTATAAAACGTTTATTACACAATACACAATTTCCCGTTGTTCCATATTAGGATCAATAAAACTTTTTGACCAATTGACAGTTGTTTCTGATCTGGAACATCGGATATTTTTTTTTTCGTTTATGTAGCAGTTATGCAAAACTATTTATCAAACTTGGATATTTCTCGCACAGTATTTATTGTTCCCATAGAGGAACAGTCGTCTTTTGTTGAAAGGTTGACAATTTAAAAGTATTTGCATTTATTTTATGAGTAGAGATTCAATGGTCCAATTTAGGAACATGGGATCTTAAGAGGTCAACAAAAGAATAATTACTCAGAATAAGAGCCTAAACCTTATGTTTTTTTTTCTAATATCTTTATGTTTTTTTTTTCTATTCTTATACTAACATTTTCAATGATAATGTGAGTATTATTTTCATAATTTATGTTAATTTCTCTGAACGACTTGTTCGAAACTCTCTTTAGGCTTAAAACTCTGAGCACAGAGTTTTATGTTCCAGAAGATGTCCGAGCGCATTTTCCAATACCAAAAAATGTCTGGAGGTTGAGCTCCAATATCTTCCCAATATTCTCAGTCCATAAATATATATAGTTTCATGTAAGCCTTACGGTGACTTCGCTAGTAATCTGGTAAATGGCTTCAAGAATAGCCTATTATGACATGCGTAGTTTTTGATTCATAAATCAGCACTGACATCGATTTGAGTGCTCTGTATGCATTTCTGCCCGGAAGAAAAGCTAGAAGAGTCCTTAACTGCTTTAAATCCAGATTTTCTATGGAAATAAACGCACGTGTTGGTATCCTTTTGCAATAGACTCTCTACTTTTGGTATAAATTATTTCTGATTAGTTATAGGAAATAATTTATATAATAATTTAGTGTGAGTCTGCTTTGGGGCCGTCGGCGCGACGCTTCTCTTATTTGAAGTTATGTAATTAGATTCTACAAGGGTTGATATAAAAATGTACAGGAGTGCTCAAAAACTTTTATAAAAGAAATCCAATATAATGTTTGAGTATGCTATATAGAGTTATTGCCGATAAAAGTATATGCTACATAGAATTGAACGTGAAAATTCTATGCAACACATCTATGCACTTTCAGTGGCCCCTCGCCGACCTATTGTCTCCAATGTACTTTCAATGTATCCCTCTGCAATTCCTGTAGCCCCTCAGCCTCTGTCTGACCCAGGGAGGATATCCTTGCTCTCTGCGTGTCTGCCTCAGCGTATCTTCTCTACCTGTATGGCCAAGCCGATTTAAATAAGTAAACCAATGAAATAAAATATATATGTTTAATTGACATATATATATATATATATGTCAATCAAACGCGTCTGGATGTTTGAACGCGTTGTTCTCCTAAACTGCATAAAGGGTTTTAATATCGTTTTCACTAGCATTTAGAGAATTTCGTCCTGAAGCTTCTTGTTTATAATATTTTGAATAAACTTAAATACAAGGATCACATATGTGGGATTTAAAAGTAATTGCCCTACTTCTTGAACTTCAAGGGAGACATACTAAATAGCCATGCTTCCTATGTGTGTGGGACAGTAGAAAAAGGAGTCAATATTGGATTAAGAGAGGGTGGCCAGTAAGAGAAAAGTTGTAAATTGGCAGCAAAAATGTTATTGAGGAAGCTTTGGTTGACCGAGAAAAGATTCTTCTGCCTCAACTTCATTTACAACTTGGCTTGATAAAACAATTCGTGAAAGCTCTAGACAAAGAAAGTCGGTGTTTCAAGCAGCTGCTTCATGTAGTTCCTGGATTATCTGCAGCCAAAGTGATGCAAGGTGTCTTTCTAAGACCAGATATTCGAAAACTTATGAAGGACGAAAAATTTTAAGCAAGTATGACAAAGATTGAAAATGAATTTTGGAGCTCCGTTAATGAATTTGTTAATAAATTTCTGAGAAATTATAAGGATCCTAACTTCAAACAAATTGTACAAACTATGCTTGAAAATTTCAAAAAAATAGGATGCTCTTTCAGCTTAATAGTTCATTTCCGAATGTGTCATCTGGATAATTTTCCTGAAAATCTTGGTGTCGTCAGTGAGGACTACGGTGAAAATTTCAACCAAGACATTAAGCCTGTGGAATGTAGATACCAAGATAGATGGAATAAAAACATGATAACAGATTACTGCTGTCGATACATAGACGACAGCCGCAAGTTACACACTGAAGACTTGCTCCCACACGGAGTATTCAACACAAAAGAAAAAGGTACTACGAAGCCCTAGAAACTTGACCCTAAGCGGTCATTGCTGAATATCCAGAGTCATATGCTTTTGAACTAATGACAGTAAACGACTCAGTAATGTGGATTCTAAATATATATGTGAGTATTAAAGTAACTTTTCACACTAAACTTCTTACTTATTACTTTGTTTTACTTCCTAGACATCTATTTACATGGTATATAAAGCAATAGTTTTCTAAATTTTCGAAAAATTGATACGTGGTGGACAAAAACGAATGACATATTTGAAATTAGCATAACAAAAAGCATAAAAGTCAATTGCTACTTTGGTACTAATTTAAACAAAAAGTTTTATATTGACATCGCATCGCACACATTTAATTAGATCTTATTTGCAGTTTAAAATAGACCCCAGTAAGACGAGCGCTCGTTTCCGAGTTCTTGCTCCTTGTTTCTATGCATCTGAAATTGAGCCAGACACTCTCCTTAAAAAGGTATGCTGGCCAACTGTAATTAAAATGATTTTTCGATTGACTAACGGTACAACGAGAAAAATACTTTTTTTAATTTAAACATTATTTTCAATTTAACTCCCGATAAGTTTTAATGAATTTCAGCTTGTCATTTTGAGCAAATACCCCTCGTCACTACCGCTTAAAATCGGACATGACGATAGAATTATTTACTAAACCACTATGTATATGTCTTTACTAAGTAATGATTTGAAGTGCATTTATAAAAAGTG
This sequence comes from Adranes taylori, assembly GCA_009867245.2. Classification (NCBI taxonomy): domain Eukaryota; kingdom Metazoa; phylum Arthropoda; class Insecta; order Coleoptera; family Staphylinidae; genus Adranes; species Adranes taylori. The sequence continues at coordinate 12,598 of WYDF02299555.1, forward strand.
TGAATGTAGAATAGTCGTAAGTGAAACTTATTAAGTTAGCAAATGATTTACTTGTTATTATGGACAACTTCATTGACAACAATCGAAAATGCCTCTCGCGAAATATCCGTGTATTGTATATCTAAGCCCATTCCTAGATTTACAATTGCCTTGGCGTTCATAGATTAGTTAGCTAACAATGGTATACATATCATAGACATTCCACAATAAACCGCTTCCTGCACGCTCAACATTCCGCAGTGGCTGATGAGAAGTTTTGTATTCGGATGACCTCAATATAGACAATAATTTACAAGTTATAAAAATTCGCGTTTTAAAAGTTTTTTCTATTTTTTCGGATAAGAAATTTGAATATTCTTACAAGAATTATAATTGGAATAAATTTGAGCAGGATGCTCAAATGAAAATTTCTTGGCCTCCAACTCTAATCCATATCCGCTTTGCGCTTACACGAGATGTGTTCGGAAGAGTGACTTTTCAAAGGATGGCACCACTATGCCAATGATAAATATATTGCTAAGTTGAACATCTTTAAAGGCATACTCTCATAATTTCGCGCAAACCTGCCGGTTAGTTAACAATTGACAAATAAAACAGTTTGCCATTTTTTTGACTCAAAATGTATGAAAAGAAGTTTCCTGTAATAATAAAATATTATTTGGCTTGACATGGTTTATTAGAGACATGGTATATGAAAAGTAAAACTGCTATGTAGTCACTCATGCAATTAGAGTTCTTTTGCTACGACCTTCTGCAGCTTAGCCACTTTTGGTATTTTGTTTATACCTTCACAGAAGCGTTGCCATGTCCTTCGCTTAGATTTCCTAATTGGTTTGTTGTACTCAGTTAAGAACTCTTTGTACTGTTCCCACTGTTAACAGCACTTTCTGCCATCCTTACGCTTGGCTTGTAGTGCTGTATTCCACAATGGCACTTGTCGACTAGCCCCACTCTATGTTTTTCAGGACAGCTGCTTTTGTACGACTCCACTAACAGTCCATACAGAGACGTTGCAGCTCTGTTTGATCATCTGACGATTCTATGCTAGTGATCGGCTTGTCCGTTCCTTCTCGGACATGGTTCCCGTTAGATTCCCAATTTGTCTGTTGTGGAACCCATGTTACTTGTAACCAGGCCTCATTGGTTTTCAACCCAAACCTAGTATGCCGGCAGTCATAGGCAGAGATCTCGTTTGCAACATGCCGGTTGTTGATTCTTGTGGCAAGAAGTGGACCTCTTGCCCTTACCTCTTGTCCAGTACGAGTCCAGTACCTCTTGCCCTTAATTAGGCACGCACAGTTTCGTAACTGAATAGGTAGCGCAGACTGAGAATCCGCACATGATTAAGTTTTCATTGAGAAACCAAATAGTAACAAGCCTTATATAGATAGTTTCATGGTCTTGAAGTGCATTCCTTGCAAATGAATGTGGCGTGTTCCAAACACATAAACTTGTGCCATAGTTTGCAATAGTATCTTGACGATCGGTTGTTCTTCCTGTCGCAATATACACATGGACGTTTATGCGGTAAAGTTGTATCAATTTTGTCCTTCGCTTCTGAGTTCAACAGATTCCAGGAATCCGTTTTTTCAGAGATGTGGGTACAACAATAACTTCAGATCTACGATATAAGTGTTCCTATAGTAAGTAATATCCTAGATCTTGTAGAAATTTGCAGCGTAAAATTTTCGTCTTTTACGTGTTATTTGCGTTATAAATAATCGGTGAATTAATTCCAGCTACGTTTAAGCAAACCTAAAAAATAACGATAGTCCAGTTTCTTGTTGATCTTGCACAATTATAAGTAGCACAAATGTGTCACCCACATTAACGCCTCCTTTTGTTTTGTTGTACATTGTTAGAATATCAGGCTTATGTGCATCTCCGGTCGATACGTCAATACTATCGTCTCTATGAATACTTGATCCTAACAATACGACCTTATTCTTTTTAGGACAGTATGACACCAGAGTACATTCATTTTTGAAGGCAAACACACCTGATTTCACGGGACGACGACCTTGTGTCAATTCAGGGGCAATTTCCTTTTATTTTCCCTAAGGGTTCCCATAACAGTAAATCCAAATTTCTCTAGCATGTTATCAATCAACGGAAAGCTCATGAACCCATTATCCAAAGTCATGTTCCAGCCGGAGTTCTTGATAGGTTCAACTAACCTCTGAACAAAGGAGTCTGGGGAATTATTCACAAAAAAACCATCCCTCAGCTTGGCGCCTAAGATACACTTCAAGATTAGCAGTATAGTATAACTTAGCGCAGCATAGAGCAAATATTTTTATGTCTTACCCGTTAGGCTTTCTTGGAATATATTGGCGAAAAGTACACTTGCCTCTGAATGCTTCAAGTTTCTCGTCAATTGTAATATATTCTGAAAGACTGTATCCATTTCTACTATTGATGACAAATATGTCAAGAAGTTCTCTTGCTGCTGCCAATTTATCTTCTCGCACCCTTATATCGCGTGTAGCTTTGTTATGAAATCTCAGGCAGCGCAATAAAAATTGAAATCGTATTATTGACATAGTGAGTCAAAATATTTCAATTCCTCTACAATTGCTTGCCCACAAATCGTGTAGGTTCAGGTGATTGGGTTTATAACTTCCAAAAATAAACAAAATACCGATGAGTGCACATATTTCAGATGTAGAAGTGAGCCTAACATCCCGTATACGTTGGAAATTAAACACTTTCTTCACTACTAGGCTGATCATCACTTTCACTATATTCAACTTCGTCCAGTTCTTGTCCGGACTCGCTATCACATGTCTCCCCTACGTGGTCTAGTTCATTCTCACTCTCCTCATCGTTATCCTCTTCATTTTCCCTTTCTGCGTGATATTCTTCTAGCAACTTTTCTAATCTAACGAACGATCAAAAGTGTCTACGAGAACGCTACAACATGTATCGAACTCCATGAAAACACCAGCAAATTCAAAATCGGCAGAGGAGTTAGACAGGGTGACACCATTTCACCTAAACTACTCACATCAACTCTGGAAAGTGTTTTCAAAAAACTGGACTGGAGTGGAAAGGGAATGAATATAAATGGACGATTCCTG
>WYDF02299566.1:0-15676 GCA_009867245.2 Adranes taylori
ACCGCCCTGTGCCAGGTTCGATTCTTCTGTACGTGTGTATGTCACTCAATCTTAAACGGCTGGACCGATTTTGATGAAATTTTGTGTGTGTTTGAGTGGGTCCCTTGATGGTTGAGATTCACAATTGGTCGCAGTAGGAGGCGCTGCAATTGGGTTCCAGGAAAATTTTTTCTTATTTGTTTACTAATTTTTTTAAAAGATATTTGGCATATCAGAACGTATAACCACAAAATTTTAACCTCAACCCCTAACGTTCGGGCAGGACAACGTCTTCCAGGTCCGCCAGTATTGGGATAGAATGTTAAGGTGATTGATATAAGTAAAACACAGAATGATATAAAATTAACTATTCTTTTGGAAAAGAATGATAACACGATAGTTAGTATATTTCATAATGATTCCAACGCTAATTAATTATTCTACCATATATTTTGTGGTTAAACCTCCACCCTCCACGCTGGCATTATTTAATAGTGTAAATTTTGAAGTTAATATTTCTTATTACTTGTGCCTCGAAAAACATGTTTACCCCGTCCAGGACTCGAACCCGGACCACACGATTGCCGGTAGATTGTTCTGCCAATTGAGCTAACGCGCACTTATTCGTCGAATGTATCGATCGACCGTAGCAAACAGGTGGCCAAAACAAATCCTGGTGTATAAGTTGCCTATCTTAATAGATACTGAAAACAAATACATATTAAAAATTATTTGTGTCTTCGAATTAGTCCTCGTTAACTCAATCGGAAGAGCAATAGAGAAGTCCGGGTTCGAGTCCCGGACGTGGTAAACATTTTTTCGAGACACAAATATTTTAATATGACATTGACAGATACTTACTTAATCAAAAAATGACAATTGAAACTTGATATTTAAGACACGTAAACAATCTGACAACCAACTAAGCAAATACAATCTCTCGTGTTCCATTGTATTTACTCCCACAATTAACTGGGAGTAAGTAGAATAGTTTAGCACATGCTCCAGGAATACTCTTACAAGAAAACAGAAGTGTTGAATTGCTAGAAATAAATGTCAGAGATTCACTTGGAGTAAGTAGAGTAGGATAAATAAACAGCTGTTTTATACAGAGTCGGTGATACACCATGCATACTAAATACATTTCAACTTTGCAGACATAAAGGAAAATATGTGTTTTAAAGTACGAGACCTTCCCCGCAGTAAGACATTTGACTGTTGTGTAACTTCGACATCTAACTAGCTAACAGTAAAAGAATAAATTAAACACAAATAAACTAACCCGTAATAAACATGAACTAATCTTAACATAACTCTAACTTAACCCTAAAATATTGATAGGGATGTAAGGTAACACACTAAATAACAAAAACTTACTTTAAAAACAGTATAATTTATTATTCAGAGTATATAAACACACATTTTCTGCATTTTGAATTGCATATATTTTACAACAAGTGTTGTTTCCCACTAGACAAAGAATTGTTCTGTACTTGTCGTTCTGTTCTAACCTACCAAACAATTAGAACGGATGTTTGTGTACGCTTGCATTTATGTTTGTTTAAATCTATTTTTTTTTTCGAGCTCGACATTGCACTTGATTCAATTTGATTGCATTAATGGCTGCTAGGTTAAATAATGGCTTCTAGTTGTGTAACCTATTATTGCGCATGCGAGAGTGTGAAACACCAAAAATATCCCAGGTACAAGAGAACAGATAAATTCTAGTTTTAGAGTTTCAAACAAACATGACTCGATCGCTTAAGTACTATACCAGAAATGTTTATAACAGTTCAAGTGGAAAGTACTAAGATCATTCACGAGAGCGAAAAATCTTACTGCGGCGAAAGGGAAGTCACCTGTATAAAGTTAGCGGGGACTATGCATACGTAGCACGGGCAGCGCAAATAACATACATAGCAATGTGAATCGCAAGTACGTGACGATTTATTCTGGGCTGGATGACTTTTAATGTCGTAAAAATCGTTTACAGGGGCACACTTCAGAAACAGACTGTTGTATACAAAAAAATTTTTTTCTGAATTCTCTAACAATATATGAATGTCGGATGCCGATATCTTGTGGCAGTTTATACCAGGAATAAGTTTCTATGAACAGAATGTATAGTATAATTATGGGTTTCGATAAAATAATTAGTAAAACCAAATGTTGTGTCGTCTAATACACTATTTCATAAAATATTGAATTCAATATGCGCTTTCGATTTTTTCAATCATTTTCTACAAGCTACAATACAAATGGTTCTACTTACAATTTAGTTTCAGGAATTAATTTCAATTTAAAAAAGAACTCTTGTTTCAAAAAAAAGTTTCTCCATTTATAATGCTTAAGGTTAGTAACGACAATTTTTAATTATAATTAAAATTTATGAAATACGATGATTTATAACAACATATTGAAAAATGAAATTCTAACATTATATAGAATTCAATATTAGAAATGTATAGAATTCTGAAACAATAACTTCTCTGTACACATGAGTCGATTTCTCAAGTATGCCACTGAAAACGATTTTTACCCCCTCAAATGTGCAAACTTGCATATTCTGAAGACAGAGTTTATTACTGACAGGAGTTTAGTGCCTATGATATAAAAGTATTATGTAAAAAAGTATAAAAGTATAAAAGTATATATAAAAGTATATTATATACAGAATTCTAAAAAATAACTGTTTCGCATACAGCAGTCGATTTCTGAAGTATGCCACTGAAAACGATTTTCACCCCCTTAAAGGGGCTAACTTGCACATGCTGATGAGAAAAGATTATTCCTGGTAGAAATGTCTACGATATATGAGCAAACGACATTATATATTTTTTCAGAATTCTATGAAAATATAATATTTTTGTATAGAGCAGTCAATTTCTGTAGTACGCCACTGAAAACGATTTTTATCTCCTTAAAAGTGAGAACATGCACATTTGATAACACAGGCCTACATTTTTCGGTTTTATAATGTTTGATGCAAACGAATCGTTGACATCATAAACCGACAGATGGCAGCACTTTCGTCATTAAACGTGTTGTACATCTCAATTGACTGTCAGTGTCAACGCAAGCGTTGGTACGTATCATTCGCGATCAAAAGTGTTTGTGTCGGTGGATGTACGCTAAAAAGCAAACATACAGTGCTTGAAATGGCGTCAAGAGGCTGTAAAAAGTCTGCAGATTCCTTTTGTTACATGTGTGGTGAGTTAATGGTATCAAGAAAAAAAGACATATAGCATCGTGCGGCAAGTGTATCTCGCGTATTTCGGTGTAAAAGTAGGAGATCAAAACGAAACTTGGGCACCCTGTTTGCTATACGTGTGTTGAAGGACTGAAACGGTTGTCAAAGAGTGAACAATATTGTTTCAGATTTGGCGTTCCGATGGTTTTGCGATATCTACAAAATCACAGTGATGATTGTTACTTTTGTTTAACCAGTGTTCACGGTTTCAATGTAAAGAATAAAAAGAACAACTTCTATTCAAATCTGCCATCGGTTTTCCGTCCTGCCCCTCATGGTCCAGATGTACCAGTGCCTATGCAACCATAACATTTAGCTGAAGTAAATGTTCTGGTTGCATAGTTAATGGTTCAGAAATTGAATCAAGTGAAGAAAGCGAACATAACGAAGTGGAGTACGAACCTGGCAATTCTGCTCCACAACCATTTAGACATACTGAATTGAATTGAACGATTAGATTCGCGACTTACATCTGACCAAAGAGACTTCAGAATTGCTTGGAAGGAGCCTTAGTATTCTGCAATGATGTGTGGACTGTTTAAGTAATTCAACATTCCGTACGAAAGAACTGATTGGAGACTATTAATCGATTCGTCGAAGCGAAGCCTTAAAGTTGTCCGGCTTCACAACGGAAACAGATATGCGTCAATATACATAGTACACTTATAAGAACGGTATGGCAATTTACAATTTGTTCTCCAGAAAATTAAGTACGACGATCATAAGTGGTGATCTCAAAGTAATATCGATGATGCTTGGAGAGCAAGACGGGTACACAAAGTTTCCTTGTTTTTTATGAGCGTGGGATAGCACAGACAGGGAAAATCATTGGAAACAGAAAGATAGGCCACAACGAGCGTCATTGGAACCTGGAGTAAAACGCCATGACACGTATTTGTTAACAGTTCCTTTCACCTTCTAATCAAAGGTTATTGACCTCAGTTTAATTTGGTTTATAACTTGGTTAGAAATTACAATTTTGTAATTGACATTTTCTATAAATTTAGCTACACTTATTAAATGATATATTAAAGACTTTCATTAACATCTAACGTCGATTAAAAACACTTATTTTACACAATTTTTTGACTATTGTCAATCTAAAAGAATGTTAAATCTAAATTGTAAATTTCTAGCCGGTGGTTGAAATTATATCAAATAAAAGTATGAGAAAATAAGTATAAGTAAGATAAAAGTATAAGCAAATACGGTAACTTAATATAATGTTTAATTCTACCAAATTTTATCTATTTTAATTTATATTATTATTATCCTTTTAGTAAAACTTTAAATTTATTTTCTCTCCTCAATATTAAAAACGTATTAATGATATAATAAAAGTATTTTAAAATTCGAATAAGAAAATTATAATTTTTATTAAAATATATTTTAATACATCCCTATAGACGGTAAGTATGGATTCACGTGGTTAGATGCATTAAAGTATGTAGAATATCGCCACGTATTCGCAAATACAAGTACCACATACGCTCACTTGCTACGCATGTCGTAGAGCACAGAAGAAAAAATCATCACTAACTCCTATAATCGTACAGATAACAAAATAACAAGCGAATTTATCCTGCACATCTATAGGGGTAGATGTAAAACTTCGGTCCAGTATGTGCGGGTTGGCACGCACTATAAAGATCTCTTTACGAGTTAATCAATAAAGGTTGGTAAAGACGAAATTATCTGATACCCTACCTATCAGCGTCGAGCAGAGGCTCGACATTATAACAAGTAGTCGGTGATAAGCCTACCCGGCAGAAATAGGCCGACTATAAATAAGTAGGTAAAATTAATAAAATATCAAGCGAAGTCTTGCGTAAACTTATATAATTTGTTAAATGAAAACATAAGTTTAAAACAGTAAATAAAAATGGATATTTACTTCGTAAAACCAAAACTTGAAAATGCGGAAATCATTGATAGCAGCACAAGCCAAGAATTCAATGTTTTAGATGGACATAATGAAGTGAGCCAACAAAGCATCGATTGTAAACTGGATATTATCGAAAACAAATTATTAAAGTATGATTGCACCCAAGAGGAACTTAAAAACGGCATGGATGATTCTATAAATAACTTTATTTCTATTCAGCCAGAAAAGTCTAAGCTTCTCCCACTGAAACTTGACCATTATCGGTGTGCTGATTTTGATGTTACGACTGCAGAGAAAGGAGTATTCGAAACACACGAGTACAAGCATTTTGATTATTTATATTACAAATCGACCACCGAAGAAATTACGTATTCGGAATGTACAAGCAACAATGCGTTGAAAGTAGATGCATCTACGTATACAACTAAAAAGTCATTGCAGTGTTCTCATTGCGACTATAAATGTAATGAGTTGAGTAAATTGATAATACACGAATGTATGCATACAGGTGAAAAACCATTTCAGTGTTATGATTGTGGTTACAAGAGTAGAACCAAAAAGAATTTGATAGAACACACACGTAGGCATACAAGTTCATTAAAGTGTTCTATTTGTGATTACAAATATGCACGGAAGAGTGCTTTAACAGAACACGAACGTAAGCATACGGGTGAAAAACCATTTCAGTGTTTTGTTTGTAATTACAAATCTGCAAGCAAGAGGTTATTAGTAACCCACACGCGTAGGCATTATATAGTTGACAAGCCATTTCAGTGTCCTAACTGCGATTTTAAGACTACAACCCGAAACCGATTGGCAGTACACACGCGGACACATACGGGTGAAAAACCATTTCAGTGCTTTAATTGTAACTACAAGTCTGCAAGCAAGAGTTTATTAGTAACCCACACGCGTAGGTATCATACAGATGAAAGGCCATTTCAATGTCTTAACTGCGATTTCAAGACTACAACCAAAAACATATTGGCAGTACACATGCGAACACATACGGCTGAAAAACCATTTCAGTGTCTTAACTGCAATTTCAAGACTACAAGGAAAGATATATTGGCAGTACACACGCGAATACATATGGGTGATAAACCATTTCAGTGTTTCGATTGTAACTACAAGTGTAGAACCAAACAGAATTTAATGTATCACACACGTACACATACAGGTGCATTAAAGTGTTCAATTTGTGATTACAAATGTACACGAGAGTCTACTTTAACAGAACACGAACGTGGGCATACGAGTGAAAACCCATTTCAGTGTTATGATTGTGATTACAAGTCGACAACCAAGAGTGCATTAATTTCCCACACGCGTAGGCATCACACAGGCGAAAAGTCATTTAAGTGTCTTATCTGCGACTACAAGACTACAACCAAACAGAGGTTGCTAATGCACACACGAACACATACAAATGAAAAACAATTTGAGTGTTTTGATTGTAACTACAAGTCTGGAAGCAAGTACGCATTAGTACGTCATACCCGTATGCATACAGGTGAAAAACTGTTTAAATGTTCTGATTGTGACTTTAAATCTCCACGGAAAGATTCCTTCACGGATCATATAAGAACACACACGGGTGAAAAACCATTTCAGTGTACTAGTTGCGACTTCAAGTGTGCACAGAGAACTAATTTGAAGACGCACATGCGTGAAAAACATTCGGCTCAAAAGCGATTTCAATGAATTACTTCGGTCTTTGAAGTTTGCAACGAAGGCGTTGAAAGTATACATCCGTAGTATTTAGATTAAGATTAATAAATAATGTATTATTATATGTATTATGTGTAAAAATATTCTTTTTCATAATATGCTTCTAAAGAATAACCTCGAAAGAATTATATAATTCAATTGTAAGATTTGAAAACCCCCACGCAATTTTAAATTATACCTACTCTAAGTACTCCTAACTTAAGGAACACTATCTAAGATATTAGTTAAATCTGATATTATAACAATGAGAGTTTATTTTTATCCTAAAGGTATTTTAAATTAGGTCCAACTTAGATTTATATCAGTTTCGAATTTTTTGGACTGTCATATTGGTCGCAGATACAACTATAGTTTTTTAACACAACCTATAAAGTAGATAACATTTAAATTACAAATCATATAAAATAATAATTCCTTTGGATATTGTCAGTTATGGCGTCGTTAACATAATTGATAAAGACTTCAAGAAGCAATCCCATTGGTATTAATTTTGCGCCAGATTTAACTTCCAGAACGTACTAAACAATTGAACATGTAACAGGGTTTTTCATTGTTTTTGAACAAATTTGCTATTAGTAGCTTTTACGTATTGCAATAGTAATTGAATATAATTATAACTCATTTATCACTATCACATAATGAAATAGATAATCTGGCGATAATCGGATAATGTCTGGCGTGCGAAGCACTATTAGGTATTTTCTAAACCTGAGTCAAGAGCTACCGCAGGGCGCGGGAAACCGGACATAGGAGCTGGCCACGCCATAAACAAGCACTAGGACCCTGAATTAGAAATTTTCCAAGAGGCAAATATGGAGCTCGGGAGATTCATGGCCAGGCGACATACCGTAGACAGATATTGTGCTAATTGAATAATAATCCTGCTAATAGAATTTAATAAACAAGTTATAAAGTGACAACCAAAACTAAATAAATTAACTTTTGTTTATGCAAAATATAGTAAAACGTATGACTTCCAGTATATGAAAGATGAGGTGGCGATCACGTCCAAGGATTTTTTTAATGCTTTCCACTCAGCGTTTAGTGTCTAAAATGTTTATATCTATTATTATGTATTATAGGATTTATTTAGATTTTTGCCATATCTTTTCTATCTGTATACATTTGCCCATTTATTTCAATTTCTGATGTCTGTAAACAATGTCTGATGTTTACTGATATATAAGTAACGTTTACTAACTCTGTATATTTTGTGATCTGAATATAGCCACGTAGTCATGATTCCAAGTGCTATATACGACGCGTACACTGTCCGTGCTATATACGTCGCCACCCATAGGAAAAAAAATTGTTGCTAACCACATAAACGTAAACAAAGTAAGAAAATATAAAGCCAAGCCTAGTTTATTTTGCTGGCACCGTAGCGCGGTGATTAAGCATGACTACCACTGCAAAGGTCGTATAGAATGCGTTGATCATTGAATCCGGGCAACACACGATACGAGGTCAGTAATTAAGGTAACTATAATTTATCATGCACATCTATAGGGGCAGATGTAAAACTTCGGTCCAGTGTGTACGGATTGGTACGTACTATAAAGATCTCTCTACGAGTTAATAAATAAAGGTTCGTAAACTATCTGATACCCTACCTGTCAGCGTTGATTGCAGCGGGTTGAGATTAAAATACATAGTCGGTGTTGAGTCCAAATAGGCAGAAATAGGCCGACTAAGTATATAGCAAGCAAGCCTAGTTTATTTGTTAAATGAAAACGTGAGTTTAATGTAGTAACCAGAAAAGAAATTAGTATAAAAAATGGATTTTTATTTCGTAAAACCAAAACTTGAAAATGCGGAAATCATTGATATCAACACAAGCCATGAATTTCATGTCTTAGACGGACATGATGCAAGCCAACAAAACATCGACACTAAACTGGATATTACCGAAGATGAACTGTTAAAGTATGATTGGACACAAGAGCAAATTAAAAACGAAATAGATGATCATACTAACGATAACTTTACTTGCATTCAGTCAGAAAAATATAACCTTCATCCGTTGAAAATTGACGACAATTATCAGTGTACTGATTTAGATTTTAGTACTGCAGAGAAAGGAGTATTAAAAAACAATCAGCATGAACGTATTAATGACGTTCTGAAGACGTCTAAATGGATAACCGAAGACGTTTCGTATTCGGTGTTTCACTCCAAATGTGTAAGCAACAATACGTTGAAAGCAGGCACATCTGTACCTATAGATAACAAATCATTGCTGCGTTCTAATTGCGACTATAAATATTATCTGTCGAGTAGTTTGAAAGCACATGAAAGCGTGCATACAAATGAAAAATCATTTCAGTGTTTTGATTGTGAATACAAGGCTGCAAGCAGGAGTCCATTAGTACACCACATGCGCAGGCATCACACAGTTGAAAGGCAATTTCAGTGCCTTAGTTGTAACTACAAGACTATAACCAAACAGATGTTGCAAGTACACTCACGAACACATACAGGTAAAAAACCATTTCAATGTTTTAATTGTGACTACAAGGCCGCACGCAAGAGTGAATTAGCACTACACACCCGTATGCATACGGGTGAAAAACTGTTCAAATGTTATGTTTGTGACTTTAAATGCCTACGAAAAACTCCCTTCACGGAACATATACGAACCCACACGGGTGTAAAACCATTGCAGTGTAGTACTTGTAACTACAAGTGTGCACGGAGAAATAGTTTGAAGACGCACATGCGTACTCATTCGAATGAAAAATCATTTCAGTGTTTTGATTGTAACTACAAGTTTGGAAACAAGAGAGCATTAGTATTACACACCCGTATGCATACGGGTGAAAAACTGTTTAAATGTTCTGTTTGTGACTATAAATCTATACAGAAAACTCACTTCACAGAACATACGCGAATGCACACGGGTGAAAAACCATTTCAGTGTAGTACTTGTGACTACAAGTGTGCACGGAAAAATAATTTGAAAAAGCACATGCATGCTCATTTGAATGAAAAACCATTTCAGTGTTTTGATTGGAACTGCAATTCGGTAAGAAGGTATGCATTAGCACCTGACACCCGTGTGCATACGGGTGAAAAATTGTTTAAATGTTCTGTTTGTGACTTTAAATCTCCATGGAAATCTGCCTTTACGCGTCATATGCGAATGCACTCGGGTGTAACACCATTTCATTGTACTACTTGTGACTACAAATTTGCACGGAAAACTAGCCTGACGGATCATGTACGAACGCACACGGGTGAAAAGCCATTTCAGTGTACTAGTTGCGACTATAAGTGTACACAGAAATCAAACTTGAAAACGCACATGCGTACTCATTCGGGTGAAAAGCGATTTCAGTGTTATGATTGTGATTACAAGTCTGCAACCAAGAGTGCGTTAATATCCCACACGCGTAGACATCACACAGGTGAAAAGTCATTTAAGTGTCTTAGCTGCGACTACCAGACTACAACCAATCAGAGGTTGCTGGCACACGCAGGAACACATAAAAATGAAAAACTATTTCAGTGTTTTGATTGTAACTTCAAGTCTGGAAGCAAGTACGCATTAATACGTCACACCCGTATGCATACGGGTGAAAAATTGTTTAAGTGTTCTGATTGTGACTTTAAATCTCCGCGGAAAGATTCCTTCACGGATCATATAAGAACGCACACGGGTGAAAAACCATTTCAGTGTACTACTTGTGACTACAAATTTGCACGGAAAACTAGCCTGGCGGATCATGTACGAACGCACACGGGTGAAAAGCCATTTCAGTGTACTAGTTGCGACTATAAGTGTACACAGAAATCAAACTTGAAAACGCACATGCGTACTCATTCGGGTGAAAAGCAATTTCAGTGTTATGATTGTGATTACAAGTCTGCAACCAAGAGTGCGTTAATATTCCACACGCGTAGACATCACACAAATGAAGTCATTTAAGTGGCTTAATTGCGACTACAACCAAACAGAGATTGCTGGTACACACAGGAACACATAAAAATGAAAAACTATTTCAGTGTTTCGATTGTAACTTCAAGTCTGGAAGCAAGTACGCATTAATACGTCACACCCATATGCATATGGGTGAAAAAATGTTTAAATGTTCTGATTGTGACTTTAAATCTCCGCGGAAAGATTCCTTCACGGATCATATAAGAACGCACACGGATGAAAAACCATTTCAGTGTACTAGTTGCGACTTCAAGTGTGCATAGAGAACTAATTTGAAGACGCACATGCGTGAAAAGCATTCCGCTCAAAAACGATTTCAATGAATTACTTCGGTCTTTGAAATTCACAACGCAGAAGGTGAAAGTTGACACCCGTACGCATTAGATTAAGATTAATAAATAACGTATTATTATGTGTAAAAATATTCTTTTTCATAATATGCTTCTAAAAAATTACCTCAAATGAATTATATAATTCAATTGTAAGATTTGAAAACCTCCACGGCAATTTTAAATTATATCTACTCTTGTAGTCCTAACTTAAGAAACACTATCTAGGATATTAGTTAAATCTGATATGATAAAAATGAGTTTATTTTTATCCTAGATATTTTAAATTAGGACCAACTTGGATTTATATCCGTTTCGCATATTTTGGACTGACATATTGGTCGTAGATGCAAAACTAGTTTTTTAGCACCATCTAGGAACTAGATAACATTTAAATTACAAATCATATAAATAATAATTCATTTAGATATCGTCAGTTATGGCATCGCCGCTTTTTTGTTCATAAGATGAGTTAACCCACGCACATCGCGTGTTCGTAAAACATACTTGATAAAGCGTAGGAGGAAGTGTTCAAGAGGCAATCACATTGGTATTAATTTTCGCGCCAGGTTTAACTTGCAGAACATCTACTAAACAATTGAACATGTAACAGGGTTTTTCATTACTTTTGAACATTTTTGCTATTAGTAGCTTTTACGTGTTGCAATAGTAATTGTATATAATTATAACTGATTTATCACTAAGATTAATGAAATAATTAATCGGCAGTAAGTAAACGCTAATGCTTTAGTAAATTACATCTGATAGCAGTCTTGTACTCACATTCAGAATATTGAAATGGTTTTTGACCACTGTGTAAGCGTTTAAGTAATTAAACTAATTTTGGCAGAAGTCTTATATTCGCGTACGGAACAATGAAACCGTTTGTTAACAGCGTGCTGGAATTTATGTCTTACTAAAGTCCTCTTCGCACTAGTCTTGTAGACAAATCTTGCAAAATGAAACTATTTGATCCCGTTATGTAGTAGTTTCTGGTTTCTCAAATTAACCTTTTAGATAGTCTTATAGTCACATATAGAACAGTGAAACCGTTTATCCACCAGTATGAACGTGATTATGGGTCTTAAATTACCTCTATAAGCAGACGTTAATGAATTTATAGAATTCTGAAAAAATTATGTTGTAAATAAGTTAATTTCTGAACTACGCACACTGAAAACAATTTAAAAGATACTAATAGGAGCATTTTCCTTATAAAAATGGCTACAAGATATCAGTAAACGACGTTAATATATTTACAGAATTCTGAATAACATTGTTGTTGTTGAAAATATTTAGTTAGTCATACGACTACATTTAAATACATATAAAAATAAAATACACATTATAAAATTCAAATACATATAGACTATGAAATACAAACGGTAGATTATCTCTAATGACATTTAATCAAATTGCTTATCAAGCAAATATTTTTTACTCCCCTTTAGAACGTTATAGATGCCTCTTTTAAACTGTTAGGTAACTTGTTGTAGGCCTGGAGTCCTTTTGTGAACATTTCGCTTGACATAAGATTACCATTCAAGTGGAAATCGTCTTTCTTTCCCATGCCGTAATTATGAACTTCCCTATTATATTTCACTACATTCTTTAGGTATATAGGAACTGCCCCTTTATGTATTTTATGCCTAAATAACAAGTTATCACACATACCTATGAATAAAGTTAATGAGTATAACTCAGAATAATATACAATTTAATATAATGGATTCGAAATTAATATACAATTATTATTTGTGTTTTTGAAAACATAACCCCACTCGGGATTCGAACCCGAGTCTCTCAATTTCCCGTCGAATGTTCTATCCATATAAACTAGCGGGGTGATAATTTCAAAGAACAATCAATCTCTATATGTGCTAAATGCTCGTGAATGTCATTTACGATGTTTCTATTTTAAACGGGAATTGTAGAACACGACACCGCTGTCGGCTCACTAATCGTGCGTCTTTCGAACAGGTGGCTCTATTTGTATTGTTTTGATCTTAATATATTAATTTCTATTTAATGTTTTATACAATCCAACCGACTATAAATCCATGAATAAAGTTAATGGGTAGAACTGGGTTTAATATAATTGATTCGAAATTAATATACAATTATTACTAGTAATTGTATATTAATTTTCAATATAAAATTAGTGCTCGAAATACGCACTATTAGTGCGCTGACAACAGTGTCGTGCTCTACCATTCTTGTTTAAAATAGAAAGATTTTTTGTTCTTTGAAATTATCACCCTGATAGTTTTTATGGATAGAACACTCACCCGGAAATTGAGAAACTCGGGTTCGAATCCCGAGAGGGGTTATTTTTTCAAAGCCACATATAATAATTGTATATTAATTGCGAATCGAATTCATAACTATGTTTTCAATAGTCAAGTAGTTTCATGGTTTTATTCTTGTGTACTTACTTCCATTAAATATAATACGCATGCATTTATTCAATTGAAGTTTATTTTTTAGATTTTGCCAAATTAGTTAATATTGTGCCATTTTAATATATTAACAGTTAACCAGTTATTAATTTCATTTAGATCCTCATTCATTTTTTTTTATTTCTTTACTACTATTTCCACTTATATATACAAGAGTATCGTCCGCAAGAATTTGAATCCTGTAGTGTTTGAGAACATTTATTACGTCATTAATATACAATATAAATAAAATTGGACCCAACCTACTTCCCTGGGGGTCACCAATTTCCTTTTCCAATTCCATTGATTTTTCATTGGCGCATTTAGCCACTTGTGTTCTTTCTGTTAAATAATCCTCTCATTAAATCTATATAGCTTTAATTTGCAAAATAATCGTTTCCTATAAATAGTTTCAAATGCACGTTTGAAATCTAAGAATACTGCAACAGTGGTATTGCCTCTTTCTATTTGGTTTTCCCAATCCTGCAATATAAATTATAACGCGGTTTCTGTAGAACGCTGCCTTCTGAATCTGAACTGGTACTCTGTTAATATATTATTTTCATTTATATATGATACCATCTGTTTATATACGCACGATTCTACAATTTTTAATAGAATCTAAAGCAGGGGTTCCGAAAGTGTGGTCCGCGGAACCATGGAGATCCGCGACAATAATAAGGGGGTTCGCGAAACATAACGCTCTTTAGATATTCAATGTTTTCTTTGATACTAAATGTCGATTAAAAATATATAGCGAACTTAAGATACAGATAAATTATTTTTGAAACAAAAAAAACAAAATAATAAAAATAATTTTAAAATTTTCTTAACATAAATTTTATGTATATTCATAGAATTTTCACTTTATTTTGCTATGATTAGAGAACGCATAACTAGACAGGCGTAGGAGTGGAGAGCGCCGCTGCTTCAAACACGACATGCTGTCCAGTAGCGTGGATATGCATTCGGCCTCACTGCGACACATTCTACACTACTACCATTACTAGCGCTATAATACACGCTATATAATTCAATAAATTTAAAAAGGGTCGATTTTTCGGTCGCTGTGCGTACATACGGTGGCTGTGCGCACATAAATTTTTTCAAAAACTTTTTAGTAACATCCTATATATTTTATACATTTTGATAGTCCTTGCGATTCTCTTTATAACGATACCCATTTGATGGATCTAACTCTGATGGTTTCAAAGATATGACCAATAATATCTTAAAACTTCACCGTTTGTCGTCATGGCAACCGATATTCAACATACATTACACGTTATAACTAAACTATTGTTTTCCTAGCGAAATTCGTAAGCTAAACAAAGTTAAAGAAAAAATATTATACGTTATATGAGATGTATAATGCGTTGCTTCTGTAAATTAATAAATGTTGTTATCAGTGGCGGCTCCAAATTATAATTTTAGGAGAGGTTCAAACTGATCATTTTAATTCTGAAATTTAGCTTTAAAGCTAGTGATGGCGAATCTAAAACCCGTGAGTCTGACACTGACCCATGCAGGGTACTTAAATACACACGCATTGATTTTTATAAAATTATTTTTATATCAAAAAGAGAGAACAGATAATCAAAAATATTTAAAAAAAACAAATTATATATCTAATCTCTAATTTATAAAAAAATATTTCCAAGTGGACATTAGTTAGCTGATTTTCTATTGTATTACTACACCTGTGTATGACGTACATCGTCGTAAAACGTCGTGTTTCGTCCTTTTGTCATAAAGCGTGTATGACTCATAAAAGTTAGTCAGAAACTTAACGCGCATACATATTTGTTGCATCGTAGAACTGGGAGATGTAGCAATGCTGAACTAAATTGCAGCTTTGTCGCACGCCTCTAGAAGTGTTTAATAATTCAACATTAGTTCAAATAAAATGCTAGTGCATGGGGCTACTGCTAACTGGGCCTGGTGCGGTAATTCCTGGTATCACCCTTGTATGGTGAATAGCGGCTGGAGAGCAGTGGACTGTAAACACCTTTTGATTTTATTCCTTTCGACTGGTTAAAATCGGTTAATATTTCGCTTAGCGATTTGACATTTAATTTGAGCGATTAATTAAAACCAGTTTTGTTCACTTTAACTATTTAATTA
>WYDF02299577.1:0-15676 GCA_009867245.2 Adranes taylori
GGGAAAAAGGAAGGTGGGTAGAGGGCACATAACCCAAGTCTTTTGGGTTACGAAAAAAGTCCTCAGGGGTCAAATAACCCAACTCTTTTGGGTTATATATATATATATATATATATATATATATATAATGTTTGCTGATAGTTTCCATTATTACTTCTAGTACATTCGTTTTGCTTCTTATAGGTTCCACATTTGCATGAATGACAACAAAGTTTTGAGTGAATTTTATGTTGCTTGTTGTATCATTGGTTTTTTAACAGGTGGGAAGTGGAGTTTCAAGAAGATTCAGGAAGCAGTAAATTCTACTTGTGTGTAACTTAGTTTATAATTAGTTTAATTGTTAATTAGTATAATTGTTAATCTAAATTGGATAATTGTTATTTTAGTAAATCGTCTAAGACTATCATACGAAGAACGTTTGCAGCATTCCAAAAATCCTATTACTAAAAAATTATTAGCAATAATGACCGAAAAAAAATCTAATTTATGCCTAGCGGCAGACTTGGCTAATCCGACTGATCTGTTAAACCTTGCCGAAGGTGTGGGACCATACATTTGTCTTTTGAAAACTCACATTGATATTGTGGAAAATTTCAGTGACAGTTTTATTAGTTGCTTAGAACAGGTAAGACAGAGGTTAAAATTAATTTATGTTTAACAGGATTATAGTAAAATAAATGGAAACGAGAAATGTAAATACATAAATAAAATTTGAACTACTTAGATACGGATTTTTAAAATAGATTTCAGAGAATCTCTGAAATGAACTAGTATTATTTTAAAAGTTGTTAGATGTCGTCATTGAATATTCAACTATTTAAATATTCGCGCCTATTGTTCAAATTTCGGTTTATTAAATATTGCATCTTGATTGGTTCAATCAAGGCCATCTCTTGCTTGGACAATGCAATCTTCTTACACAGAGCGGCAGAGCGGTTTTTTGTCGCATTTCGTAATACAGTCCATTATTAAACAAAAGATGTTATTTAAAAATCAAATATATTAATCTTAAACATTTGGTCCTACGAGCCGTATTTGGTGTATAGAGTCGCATTTAAATTAATATCGTATGGGTCATTCCATGTCAAATCAACCAAAAAATTTCAAAATCCAGCCTGACCATTTCTGATTTCTATGAAACTTTCTGAGATTATTCCCCTTAATGATATAAATGAGAATATATTTTTAGAATTTTTTATCTTATTAGGTTTTGGTGTAATTAATTTTTAAATTTTGGAAAAGTCATTTTTGGCATGCATTAACTTTTTTTATTCTTGAATTACTCAAGTTCTATTAGGCCTAGAGAGATGTTTGATACCTATTTTAAAGGGAATTTCATAAGGTTTAATATGATATGCTACACATGAACATGTTTGATGAAAATGTTTTTGTATTATATTAAAAAAAAAATTGTAAGATGGTGTTTTTTAAAAATTTTGAAACAAATATATGTTTCTTGCAGTGTCACAAGCTTTTAATCCTAAAATTTACAGAGTGGTATCTGCATGGGATCAGGAGATATCACAAACATAAGTTTATTTAAAAAAATTAAATTTTTTTTTTAAGTTAGCACTTTTAATATTTTTCAAAAAAATATATATTCTGTGCAATATTATTAGCTTCCAATCTTAGTATGTTTAGATAATTATTTCCTAAAAATTAAAATTTTTATGCAAAATTAGTAAATAATTATCTAAAAATTCTCTAAAAATACTAAGATTGAAATTCCTGATTTATGAAATTCCCTTTAAATAAGGTATCAAACATCTCTCTAGGCCTAATAGGACTTGAGTAATTCAAGAGTAATTAAAAAGTAAATGCATTCCACAAAATTAATTGCACCAAAACCCTAAAAATATATACTCATTTATATCATTGGAGAGAATAATCCATGAAATTTTCATAAAAATTGAAGATGGTGAGGTTGAGTGACTGGTTGATTTGGTATGGATTGACCATCGTAATCATTAGTGCCAGTGACATCGCATGATTGCTAGTTGTGTACATGATAACACATATCCAAGTAGTTTCGCGCGGTTTTGTTTGCATACATATAATCTTGCTGCGTTGTTTAGACAAGTTCAGACTTTTCAAAACTGATCAAAACATATATTGCATATTAGACCTACCTAACGCATTCACATTTTATATCGCATTTCGTAGATTATTAAATGAAACGTTTATTTAGATTTTCAAATTCATTTGATAGCAAAATGGCCGATTTATTGCATAGAGAAAGAGTGAGTTTCAAATCACAATTTTCAAAGCTCTGAAAATTTGGTTACAAAGCTACAAGCGATTCTAGTTCGGAAACTTTAGATAGTAAGTATATTTCCAAATGAGAGAGCAGGTTGGATAAGACAAACATTGTATTTGATACTTTCAACGAAATTCAAGATACGAAATTCAAGGGATTATCAACTCTGTTGATAATCCTGAAGTCAAATATGTGGGAAGGGAAACTTTCGGAAATTCGATCTATACTTTAAAAACAGAAGCGGATCAAATATTGATAACATACTTAGGTTATTTTTCTCCTATTTCTAATTTCACTTTAAATATAACACATTCAAATAAAACAAAAACAAATTCAAATAAAACCAATAAAGCCGATTCAAATAACAATAAATCGTGTAAAAAAGATAAGGTTATCTAAGGCGTGAAACTTCCTACTCTACAGTTGCCTAATTAGATGGTTTGCACAATAAATGGTTGGAATTCTACGATTTATTTGAGCCTTTAATACATAATAGTTCTAGCATTACCAAAATTCAAAAGTTTTATCACCTTTAAAGGGAGCTGCTTTAGAAATTATTGTTGTTTAGAAATGTTTGAGGAATATTATGAAATTGCAAAACACCTTTTATATGTTAGGTATCATAACCCTTATGTATTAGAACTCATGTTAGATCTCTTTTTGAGGCCCCACCAATTATCAAAGAATCAGTCTGCAAATTATGTAATTTAGTTGACAGTCAATTTTATTCTTCCCCATTCAAGGTTTGTGGTAGCCAGGGATTAAATCCTCCAAACATCATTTGAGAAGAGTTTTTAAAAATGTCACGTTAACCTTCGAATAGTTAAGGACTGGCCTAACTCAAATAGAAGTTGTGCTCAATTCACGCCCGATTATTTATCTGTCCACGGATCCTAATAATCCTGCCCCCTTTGACTCTTTTAGACTTTCTGGTAGGGACTAGTTTTACGTTGCTGCCTGATCCGTGCATCCAGAAAATTTAGATTAATCGTCTTAGTCGATTTCAATTCATACAGCGCCTTTAACAACACGTTTGATCTCATTGGTCAAAAACAAAAGGAACAGCAGAACCTTTGTCACCTCACGTTGCTAGGGCGGGTAGTGTCAGTAAAGACAATAAAAGACATGATTAAGAAAGCTATTTCAAAAATATGCTGTCTTCCGATAGACAATTGTTGATTCAATTAAGTTGCATACGAACTAAATAATTATTAGAACTATTATTATTAGTGTCAATTTTCGTTTATTTTTATTTTGTTTATATAAATGGTTTCATTGAGGATCCGGACTCTTTAAATTCGGCTGCATAGGTTGAACTTTGCAACTTTCTTATAAATCATTTGAATCAATGAAGAATATTTCAATAGACAGGGCACGTTTGACTGTGCGACAGGTGCTTCAACCATTATTTTTCTGTCGTGAAGCTTTCGGGTTATGATTTGAAGTCACATTTGGCCAAACCATGATTTGGCCACTTCGGATGACATCAAGCAACTTCGGGTACCAACGTTCATAGTAAAGTGGTTCCCGCTTTTCTTCTTAAGCCCTATGATGATTCTACTACTTTTGAAATAAATAGTTTACAAAGTTCTTTTTCGGAATTTATGTTTTGTCTTATATTTTACTTCGCTGTGAGTTGCATCATGTGCTCTACAAACAAATTGGCTCAACAGTGTAAAACCCAACATATGATACTCTTCATATGATATTGTAGTTTTTTGCGTGACGTGACTGTCTAGCGAGTTAACGGCCTTTGAATTATTATTAAATAATTATGATGCGTTCCGATGTGATATAAATCCCAACATTTTCAGTAACTCTTGTGGTGGAGGGAGTTCTAGTAGCGATGAAAAAATACGAAAAAATTCTTTAAGGCTATTGATCATCGAAAAAATTCAATTGATCATCGTGGGGAAAAATGTGGAGCATATTTTCCTCTCTATAAAAACAGCGAACCAGCATTTTATGATTGGTGCAGTTTATATTCCTCCCGAATGAATTGAGTCGGGATTCATGACAAGTATGAAGGTCATGCTGACACCGTTGAAGAATTATTTGGGCATTATTCGCACTCTAAGTTTATGATCTTTGGCGACTACAACGGACCTAAGGCTAAGTGGAGTAATGACGAGCTGGGAGTGTCGGTGATATGTTCATCTCATGATTATGCCAATATTCTGGAGGAAGCTTTTTTATTTCTAAATTTTAAACAATTGTTTAATGTACGTAATACTGTATATTTTTGGATTTATTATATAGATAGCCTGACCGTATTATTTGTAGTAGAGCTGTAGATGTAATTGGTAGTGAATTCATCCACCATTTTACATATTCAGTTTGTTTAGATACTAATTCTTACAAATTCACCGATCTAAAATTTGAAGAGTACAAATACAATTTTAATTTAGCAGATGACTCAATATAGTGAGCTATATTGAATGCCGAAAAACTTCTTTAAATTTATGAACGATAAATGGACAGCAAATACTATTCTCAGTAGCATATATTTAGAGAATGAAAAAACGGATAGTAGACAGGACATCGTAAAGTTATTTACGTAATTTTGCAACAGTATTCTCAAATCAAGCATATAAGGAAACAGAAAGGACATTGAAAATGATCTAAGTGTCTCTGGGCAATCGATAATACCAAAATTATTAGATTATTACTTAATATGGAAGTGTAAACCCTTACTATTGAAAGAACAACATGGGTTCTTTCCAAGTAGATCTACAGTAACCAATCTCGTTACAGAACTAGTGCTTTTGAGAGAGGCACGGAGTTAGCTTAGTTTGGTCACCCTTATATAATTCAACTGGAGCGTGTACAAAACATCTTTCTCCGTCACTGTGTTCTAGGAAGTTGGACATTTCTTGCAATGATCATAATTATGACTCAATTGGGAGTATTATGGGTTTGCCAACTCATGAGAAGCAGCGTAATACTGCTAATGCTTGTTTTGCGTTTAAGCTATAAAATAAGTTTATCGATAGCAATATCTTGCTGACCAGTATTAACTGGAAAGTGCCTCAGAGACAGCTTAGGTCTGGGAATGAATTTCACGTGAATTGTCATTAGACGAACGGTAGACACTAAACCACTGATTCGTGTTCTAAGCCCATCAATGATCATTCTCTGAATACTTCAATCTATCGATCTTCAGAGCTTAGTGTCTGTTGAGGTTGTAATTATCTATACTGTATAAAAGTATTTAATCTGGTATTTCTTACTACTGATTCAGTCAAGTAAAATTCATCTAACTCTCATCTAAATCCTCAGCTTTCTTAGACGCATTGGCATACTTTCAGTCTCGTCTACACTCTAGTTCAGTATACTTTATTTCTTTATCGTATTTATTTCGCTTTACTTGCCTTCATGTATATGTTTTGTTATATGTTTGGGATTTGTTATGTTATAGGTAAACTGCAAATATACAATAAATACTCATCTTTCATCCCCAACTGCATTCTAGTTCAGTATTTTTCTTCCAGTTCATTATTTTTGTTTCTTTCTGTATTATTGTTACATATTTGCGTTCTATGTAGTATTCTATGTATATTGTACTAATTGTATATATGTAAATGTTTATATCTCTATGCATTGTAATCTTTTTGAAATTGGTTAACTGAAAATAAATAAATAAATGTTGTTGACTAAAAACAACGGTCTAAAACAGGTGTTTAAGTAGACAAATGTTTCAGTACAAATAAGGCTGGCCATGATTTTGTATATCAAATTGACAGAGTCGAGTCAAAAAGAGTTAAAGTCTTACTAGATTTAGGAGTTCAATTTGACAGAAGATTTACATTTAATGATCATGTGACAAAGCTTGCATCACGGGCGAGAAAGTTACTGGAATTTTTTTAAATTGGGATTCAGAAATTTCGAAGATCTGAGTATTGACTCGTGTATTGAGAGTGAATAAAGCAATTGTTAGATCTATGAAGAAATCTACGTACTTGTGTGTTTATCATTTTATATAGTATTTGGAGATATTAGAGGAAATTGAAAACAAGTTTCAGCTCATATAAATTATGAGCTAATAAACAAATTATTGCTCTACGATACCGGTTGAATTGAGTGTATAATTTCTTCATCCTGTTAAAGCCAACTCAATTCCATCTCACAAATTTAAAAGTGACAAACTTGGTGGCAACGCCCTGGTTTTATATTGTTGTTTGTAAAATTATTCGAAATTTTGCTACTTTATGACCAAATTTTGAAAATGTTTTTTTTTAAATTTTTGATGAAATTTATTTTTGAATGATCCTACAATTTACATTTTAGTAGATCTATTGCTAGATCTTTAGGTGGAGGTTTGCCTTTTTCGCTTGACTTTTGTAATGATTTGTTTACACTTTACAGCTTTTGCAAATAATGCATGATATTCTGAAAAGTTAGAACTATTCATTTAGATTTAATTATATATAACTGAATTCTATAAATATAGAATTAATTTACGTATTTATTGTGGGAATCAGTTGCTTTATTCTTGTTGGTGATGGAATATTTACATTTTCAGTGTTTATGGAACTATGGAAACGATGGCAATGATGTCTCCTCATTGAATCACCGGACTACGAACATTACTTAAAGGAGACCACTGTACTGTTACTTACATCATCACTCAATATCACTTTTACATCAAAATTCGGCATATCCCCGGAATCAACAGCTTTTGAAACAGAAGTAGGGGAAGCCACGGGGATCACCTGGAGGCACGGGGAATTCTCCAAAAAATATAATCATTATCACATGTAGAGACCTTCTAGAGAACCATCCACCGGACTACTGCCCAAAGCATAGTCTTGTGGAGTTAGCAACTTCACACTTTTTATGTACATAGAGCGAGGTCAAATCGATGCTTCGTACCTTTTTGCATCGTCAGCACTGGGCATTTCCTTTAGAGTCTAGTCTGCAGGATTCCACCTTAAGCAATGCCTTGATGAATTTGGTCACCAACACACAACCTCTACTAATATGTTCGATTGTTCGGAAATTATAAGCAAAATTATGTTTCGAGTTCCGCAAAGAAATTTAAGGTATAATCTGTTATTTATATTCAGTCGCACTCCTCAAACTATGGCTTAAATAACTATATTAGCCGCGCACTGTAATTCTCACCGCTTAGTCTCATTTAATGTTTTCAGTGTTAATGCATATATATTTCTATAAACATATTTTTTATCATTGCAATTTATTTATTTTTGTTTTTTCTTTAAACATATAATCTTTTTTCTTTGCTTTGTAATCTTTTTTCTTTGCTTTGTAATCTTTTTCTTTGCGTTGTAATCTTTTTTTTTGCTGGATTTAATTAAACTTTAACCTTAAATTTAAACTTTCCAACTTGGTATATCACATATACTATGTATATCACATATTAGCATATATCACATATTGTACAATTTTTGTAGAAACCGTTAGTAAACTAACGAAAGTGGAATTTAATTTTTCGATGATTTTATTTCCAGAAAAATGAATTATTTTCAAAACTCAAATCAAGGCATTGTCTGTAGTCGACTTTTGAACGAATTTGAACACTTTTGTCTTTTCGTATTGTCACGTTGAAATTTGGGACGCGGAATTGAATTAGTTTTAACGAGATAAATTACTTTCTGTTAAGGTACACTCAATTCTACTAAGAGATGGTAGAGTCTTAATGTATGTTTTATTTAGGACGCAGTTAAAATTAATAACATATTTACGGGGTTTTAATATGTTCATACATTACTGAAATTGTTAAAGAACCAATTATTGATGCAAGATTTATTCTGTCTACATAAATGTTAATACGGACACAACATAATTTTCCTCTTGCCTAAAAAATAAATAAAACAATGACGAAGTAACATTTAATTAAGAATAATAATAAGAGTAATTAATAAAGAATTGGTTGATTGACAATATAACAAAATACAGTGCGGTTCTCATTTATTAGATTTGCATAAAGATTTATTTTCCAACGATAATCTTTAGTAAATATAAAAACTTGTAAGTAAATATAAAAACTAGTAAACAACATCTAAATATAAGTTAATTGATGGTTAGCTTGTTGTTTAATGAAAATTAGTTACGAATAAAATTATTTGCTCAGAATAAAATCACAAGAACTTAAAGTGTTTCAGTTCCTTAATCAAGATATATAATAAAAATTATCGCCTATTTACATCTAAACGTTTGGCATAATTCTCAGAACAAACCAAAAATAATAAATGAAAATTCGCGTAATTTATTTAAACTGCTAGAAACAAACTGTTAAAGACTGGTAGATAATCTGGTTAAAACATGTTAAGAACTGGTGCCCTTTCCCACTGAGTTTATATATTTTCAGGTCGGATAATCACGTAACATTTCGTATGATTCGCAAAAGATTGAATGTATATTGCTTTTACCTATTGGAGACCCATTACTTAATTTAATTTTTATATTATCTCTCTCTAACTTCATGAACGGAAAACGCTTATCCTCAATGTTCGCTAGTTTGCGTCAAGTTCGTTCCCATTCGCGTAAAAAGACTATATTTTTCTCCTTGTCCCTAATTTCCTGCGTCGCGGCTAGTTTGCCCTTCATCTACAAAGTAACACCTGCGCCTAACTCATTATTCGTATAATAATTAATGTACTTGTAATGATAGATTGGTTCATTATTTTATGGAATTTATTAATTTTAATGATTTCCTAACATTTAGACATTATGCCCTTTGATCATTTAAAATCTTTATAGTAGAATACGATGAATTGAATACGTCTAACATTTTTGTCGTTACACGCCCCCCTTTTCGTAGACTTTCAACCCTGAAAGTCAAAACTTCTGACTACTAATTAAAATAAGGTTAATTGTACATTGACTAAGATACAATGACTAACTTCAGTGTACAATGACTAAGATACATTTAAAACTTAAATACTTTTGACTAGAGAAACTTGCAACACCTCAAGCTTAACTTGATACAAATGACATAACTAACAGCTTAAATACTAGAATAATTATACAAACAATGGAAACATATGCTTAAGTCTATATGAAAAAAAAAATTCAAAAAAACTTGTTATCGCATAATACTCTCCCTCTAACTACTTTTGGCCCGAAAAATGTTATAATAACACATTACAATAAAAGAAATGACTTTGTAAGTTCAAAATTACACATAATATTTATGGATATCACTTGTATAGTTTATGCGTACACATTTAGTTAATTTCAACACCAAATGTAATAGATTTGTTTATTGACGTCGACAATTGTTGAAGTATAGCGCTGTAACGCACACTATATATCCAAATTTTCATTTACTAGTTGACTACTTAAGTACCATTGTTGCCAAACAACATTCGGAGTTTATTGTTAAGTTTTATATAGTTTCATATTCTTTATTATGTTAAATATAAATGAACGATATTTGTTAGCCATCTGTATGTATGGCGTTGCTCAAATTCGTTTTTTTCGTTCATTCACAGCTCATCAATATTTTTGTTCGCAGTTGTGATTTCTATATATACTAGCGGATCCGGCAAACGTTGTTTTGGCGGAACCTTTTTTTTTTCAGGGAGAAGGTTTTTATGCTAGCCACTTTGTTGTAACTAGCCACTAGATGGCGCTGCAGCACATCAATTTCTACACCGTACTCCCGATCGCCATGAAAATTTATATACATAGGTATTTGAATATGAAGCATATTTTCAGGAGACAACGGGACTCGGCAAAACAACGTTGCGGGTCCGCTAGCTGTCCGTATGGTAGAGCTGTCTGCGCGTAGGCATATATGGGAACCAGGTGGCGAGCAAAACAACTTTTGCCGGGTCCGCTAGTGTCTTATATAATAAAGCCTTACTCGCGTTGTCGCGTACTGGTTTAAGGGTTTAAGTTATTCTTTTAATTTTTTTCGAACAATAATAGGCTGAGGTGTGCAAAAACGAAGAGCTAGTTTTCGAGTAAATACTTTAATACTTTTTTCAGCATAGTACAAATGGTTTTTTTGGATTCTTGAATTACATGCTGTAGTAGAATACTGTTTGGTAAAAATTGACAAGGTATTTTATTACAGGCCTTTTTTGTATTTTCGGATTGTTTAGTTGTGCGGGAAATGTTATCCTTCGCAATTAAGGTTTCTTTGTTGTAAATCTGAATCAACTTAATGAATTGTGAAGTACATCTTTGGAAAGTGTTCAAGTATGCATTATGAATAAATGTTCACATTGATCTTAAAGAAAAACACTTGTATACGTATAACTAGTAATCTTTATTTTATAGATATCGAAGAAACATAACTTTCTATTATTTGAAGATCGAAAATATGCAGATATTGGCAACACTGTTCGAATGCAACACACTGGCGGAGTGTATAAAGTGGCAACATGGGCATCCGTTGTTACGGCGCATTCTGTGATTGGCGCTGGTGTTTTAGATGCTTTGAAAATGCCATCGCCAAATAATGAGATCGGTGTGTTTTTATTAGCTGAAACTAGTTCAAAGTAAGTAAGCAAGTATAATATTTGCACATTCATTCAAAATATTTTTTTAAACCCTGTTGAAATTATATCAATTCCCAATTCTGGCGTTCCAGAATTTATTACTGATTCTATTCATCACTGAATTATAGAGCAATATTCTTAATACCAGTTCTTTATTTATACTCATTTATAATAGAGAAGATACTTAGGCAACAAGCGGAGAAGGACTTGGGGGAAGAATAGTCTGGATTTAGACCTAATCGACAAACACAAGACCTGATCGTCTGTTTGAGAAACGCAGCAGAAACGATCTTAAATAAGAAAGGAAAACTATATGCATCATTCATCGATCTGCAGTCGGCCTTTGACAGAGTACTTAGGGAACAACTATGGATGGCTCTGCAGAAGGCGCATATTACCCCCAAATTGAGCAGGGTAATAAAAAGACAGCATAGTGAGGATAAATGGCCAAACCTCAAAGGAATTCACAATGGAAAGAGGGGTGAAACAGGGTGATGGGATTAAACCTGTCCTCTTTATAATATTCATAGACCAAGTTATCAAATAATGTAAGAGGCGAACTAGTAAATACAAAGTAGGAAATTTCAAGATGAGACCAGTACGGATACAGGCACTAGTATACGATGATGATACGAGATGATATAGTTCTTCTGGCGAAAGACAGAGATCATCTACAAAGTGCAGTAACGGAATGGGGATGCGCATTCCAGGACAGAGGGATGAAAATCAGTGTTAGTAAGAGCAAAGTTATGCATTTCACCAGGAAGGAACAACGCGTCAGGTAAGGACGACGCGTCCAATAAAAATAATTTGATGCCTTATCACATTATAAATGAGACAAGATGCTCGATGGACGCAATATTTTGCATAAACAGTTCGAAATTTGGCCAAATTATTTCTAAAACTAATGAAAATGAAAATAATAAGTCTACGGAATCATGTAATTAAATTTGTATGAAATTAAGTTTGTAATAGTAGTATATTTTGAAAAATACACAATGTAATGTTTAATAGCCATTAAGGTAATTTTATTGCGTAAGTTTTCGTACGGTACTAGATCCTAAATGTATATTACAAAATTTTATAAAAGCAGCGTCGGTATTTTTCTTTGTTTGTAATAATAGCTTATTAATTAAAATTGCATATGATGCAACACTTAATGCTTTACATAATAAATATAAGCTGCCAACTATCCTACATTGACACAGATAAAGAACGTGGATTTCAATGACTATGTAATTAGTGATTTAAAAGGTGTGAGAGAATGTTATTGTTATTTCAAGTGTATTTAAACAAAGATGAAGTCAGTCGTTGTAACTTATCTCCAGGAAAAAAAAATGAGATGAATGATCATGTTGAGTGAACAGGAAAATCAGGAGAAAAACAAATACGCAAAAGAAAAAGTAGCCAGACACATGCAAAAGAAATGTTATGAAAAGAAAAAGGAATTTAGGCATGTCTTACACAAATACATAAAATAAGGTTATTTCGGAACGAAAATTGAAAGAAGCTTGTAAAATTACATGTAGATTAAAATGTACTAATAAGATTTCTATACATCGACGAGTAGCTATTTTTCGGAATATTGGGCTTTATGAGATGTGAATCACCAACGCGATTTCATTTTACGTTTTGCTGATTTTAAAAACAAGCAGCATCAGCGTCTTCGTCAACAAAAAGTATTGCAAGAACATGATCGTAATAGTATTGACGGGGAGGTACGAAATGTACAAGTCGTCGAATGCGATCACACTATTACTATTTTGACTATGAAGAAGGTACCTGAGAAAAAGGTTGCCAAACATTTTTTAAACACTTTGTATAAGCTGTTAGGAAGAAACAAAATATGAATGAAGTTAATAAGGTGACTATAGATGTAGACAGGAGGGGCAGAAGTGCTGCGAAAAATCGCATAAATTGATTCTTAGAAAGAAGAAGACAATAATCGAAAATCATATAAAAATTAAAGATCTTATACGAAAACAAAAAGAGATTGATAAGGTTAAGGTAGCTTCTGATAACAGCTACTGTTTGGCAATTTTTGACCGTCAGCAAGTTTTGAAATTCCCAAAAATAAAAGTAGGTCAAGCGTATTATAAATCAAAATTGGCGACATACAAGTTGTCAATTTTTGAGACTTCAAAAACGCAAGGATATTGCTATATGTGTTACGAAGCTATTGCATCACGTGGGTCATGTGAAATTCGTAGCTGCGTTGTAGAATTTATAAAGCAAAAATCTCATGAAGGCATTAAGAAATATCTTTGTATTCCGACAATTGTGCGGGACAGAAGAAAAGTACATCTATATACATTATGTTACTCTATGCGGCCATTAAGTACGAAATGTAAATAACAATGCGTTACATGGAGGTAGGTCACACTCAAAATTAAGGCGCCTCTGCACAGTACAAAATAATCGAACGATGCGCTCGATTGAGACAATAATGAGAGGAATGTCGTTATGAAAAGCTCAGGAAAAATTTCGAGTTTCGAAATCTGCTTTGCAAAGGTATTTCAAACAGTATAAATTGGCTGGAACTTTAAATATAAAAAATAAATGTGGACAAACAGCTATATCTGAGACTGTGGAAAATGCTATAAAGCGCTGGATATTAAAGTGTTCTAGTTGGAGCTATCCACTAAACACATTTGATTTACGTTGCTTCATAAAATATCATTTGGACAGGGAAGATAAGCTCATCCGACAATTTCAAGATGCCTTCTGGTGTGGTGGGCATTGGGCTTTCTAAAAAGACATATAGATACCCTATCCCAGCGGCTTTGCCAACATATTAAAAAGAGCCGGGCGGAAGTTTCCTCAACTGCAATAAAAAATTATTTCAACGATGTGCTCGACGATGTGCCGTATATACACCTGGTCAGTGGTATAGCATTGCTGAACCGCATGTATATCACGTCCATGTACTCTTAAATGAATCAAGCCGATTTTATTGATTTAAAAGATCTCCTATAACAAACAACTGAGAAACTGGAGATGGATACGTTTGGAAATGCCGTTAAGTGGTCTGAAGTGGGCTGTGTTCAAGTTGACTTCAAATATAAACACATTTTCAATTTTGCTATAAACTTTAAAAGCTTTTTACTGAAGTTAATGTAATTGAGCGGTGAAGAAAACAACCAGTGAGTTTTTTGGAATATAAACCAAAACAACTTAGAAATGACTTTTCGAAAATTAAATATGATTCCATTTGATATTATTGCACAAACAATGATGTTTCTGCAATAGTGTCTAAGGAGTATCAAGATTTTTTTTAAGCTGACCACACGAATAATGCTCTCTAATGATTTTTTAAAATTACTTTACTTTTGGTTTAAATAAATATCACTAAGAACTAAGAAAAAAAATGTATGTCTCCTATAATCAACGTTTTCAGGTATCCTAAGTTCAATATTTGGAGTTAAGCTTATTTGTTTTTTAAAGAAGCAGAAGACTAGTATCCTATGTCCTCGCTACTTTGTTTTTCTTACAAATAGAAATAAAACATTATACAATTATTTAATTTGTAAAAAAATTTAAAAAAATTGACAGACATGTCAAACATTAAACTTAAATAGTAAGCCAGATAGAAGCAGTATAAATCTTTACGCGCTTTTTTCTCAGCTATATCAAAAAATTCGTGGACGTGGTCGCCACCCCATCTTTCATATACTGTAAGTCCTACGTTTTGTTATATCTGGCATAAAATAAAAGTTGAACTTTTAGTTTCGACTGTCACCTTTTAAATTCAATTAGCACAATAGTGTTTAGGGTAAACTAAACAACATTAGTTTAACCTATAAATCGCCTATCCATGAATCCCCCATATTTGTCTACGGCGCGGACAGCTGCCGCGGCCTACGGCCGCTCTTGACTCATATTTACCCCGTATTTGCCTACAGCGCGGATAGCTGCGCTGTCCGGTTTGGCATGGCCTACGACCCCTCTTGACTCTCTTCTCGGCTAATTTCTAGAAGAGTAGTCTATAGAGTAATTTCTAAAAGAGTAGTGCCTTGGTCTTATGAATTTGTCCGCTTTGGCGCGATCTGCTGCCGTTTTTGACTTAATTTTTCCCACTACTGCTTTTGAGTCACTTTTATTTCGTGTCCGCTTTGCGTAGAATTGAGGTCCCTGGGTCTCTGGGAATAAAGTTTATTCAAGTGTCCTACCTTTTATAGTTTTTGAAATATATCAAAAATTTGTAAAATTTTAAATTTGGCAACGTCACGCTATACCACTTGCAGTAATGGCACTACTTTCATTCGGCGCATAATACAATATACTATAGGCGAGCGAAATTTCAGTCTTCTAATTGTAACACTGAGTTTCTCAATAAAATAATCATTTCGGGCCCCTCCAACAATTATAATGTGTACCCGCCACTGATAACAAGATTTATTCAATTGCGAAAGCAGTTTTATATCTCATACAACGTAAAATAATTTTTCCTGTAACTTTGGATATATGTGCTATTGGCTTACATTTATATAATATGATTGTTGAGTGTCGGTTGCCATGGCGACAAGTTGCAACATTTTAAGTTATTAAGGATCATATTTTTGAAATGATAAGAGCTAGACTCATTATATGTGGTATCATTGTAAAGTAACTCACGAGAGCTACAAAATATAAGAAAATATACAGTGTGTTACTAAAAAGTTTTTGAAAAAAATTTTATTGCTCAAAATGGGTCAAGTATATTCATTTGATCACACTGGAAAAATTGAGATTCCCTGGTCTTACATAAGTTCCCCAAGTTTCATTTTTCTAGCTTTCATAGAAACGGAGATATTTAGAGCAGTACACTATTTTTCAAGGTCACATTACTCCGGCGCTATGACATGCGATTTTTTTAAATTCGCTTAAGTATTAAAGGAAATTTCGACACAAGAAATTTAAAAAATATTCACGTGAAACTTTTCGAGAAAATGTAAAGTTAGCAAAACAA
>WYDF02299588.1:0-15676 GCA_009867245.2 Adranes taylori
TCTGCTTGGTGTTAACCATATCTTTTAACTAGTAATAAAGTAATTTAACGTTTAATCATGTACTTTAACGTATTTGTGACATGATTTAACGTATACGTTTAATCATGTACTATATTTGTGATTTTTTTCGATATATAACACATTTTGACAAATTGCTATTTGCAAAAAATTCTGACGTGATGGAAAGATCATTTTTGGTACAAACATATATACGAATCCATCATCAAAACTTGATACAACCGAAAAAATGCAGGCCTGTGATTCTTAAAAATCAAAACATTCTCTTAAAGTAAGTCTATAGCAATATTCTATCTATAGCAATCATTCTAGCATGGCAGCAGTCCTAAAACAATTGTTTTATAAAAATTAATAAATCATATAAGAATATATAATAATAAATTTTTATCCTGCTTTATAAACATAAATTTACAAAAAATGTCTAATGTACAGAGGTAACAAATGAAGCAATATGCAATATTCGTTAAATTTGCCCTAAGCAGTAAGCATATTTTCTAGGAAATTAAATATGAAAGGCAAAAGCTTTATTTTTAAAAATTAAATTTTCATTTAAATGTAAATTTACTATCACTTAATTCGTTCATAAGCATTAACGTGCAAAACACTTTAAATAACATTAGTATAGTACAACTAAGTAAATAGTAGGTAACTCTAGTTCATTCACACAGCAGACCAACAGATTGATTACGGGGTTGTCAACAGGATATATGTTTCATCTTATTGTTAATTTGTCAGTGATCACGTGACTGGTTCAGTGTGTGGTTTTTATACCCATGTACAAAAGATATAAAAAGCACAGACTAAATCAGTCACGTGACTACTAACAAATCAGAAATAAGATGAAACATGTAATGAATCTGATGCTCTGCTGTGTGAACGGACATTCGGCTATCTAAAAGAAAACAGGACCAATAATTTTAAATTTAAACTATTACTTCATGTCTTTTGTTGCATTACTCCTAGAAGGAAATTGAAAATGGATTTTTCCGTTACGTTGTTTCACATGTAGTAAACAGAATGAAAGCACGCAACAATCATGGAAATGGTTCAAATGCTTCTAAGTCCAAACTGGAATAGTTGCGATGGATTCGTCAGCATAGCAGCCAATATGTCTATTTTTCTCCGCCGAGAATATCATACAAATTCTAGATAGTAACAAGATATATACAAGCATAGAAAGACCTCAGCAAAGAGCATCGAGTTTTAGAAAAGCATACTTCAGTGAAGCAGTTTGCAAAAGCAAGACAAGGACGCGACAGCGTACTAATAACTCTCGACGTCCAGAACGTATAATTCCATATCCTTAGACATATTTTCAAAGCACCACCTATCCAGAAAATGAATGGAAAACTAAACAGATTGAACATAAATTGTAATTCAATATAATTGACTATAAATTGAGCTTCAGTTGAGTTTGGGTTACCAACCGTACTCTTTAAAGAATACATGTACTCTTTTTAGCAAGTAAAATTATGTACTCTTACTATATAAAATGTACATGTACTCTTTTTGGCAAATTAAATTATGTACTGTTTTAAGAAATGTACTCTTTTTGGACTGGGTCGAGTTAGTATCCTTAATTGAAGTCAATTTGGAAACCCTGAATATGAAATCGTTATAGATGAACAATGGTCTTTTAAAGCAAACATGCCTTAAGAAGATGTTCGATTAAAATCATTTGCACTGTTAGAATGGATGTGAACACCTCAAACTAACCCTAGGCACGTCTGTTGCGTAATGAGCAGGAAGATTAGAGGCGCAAGTATTTTAATAGAAGATGATATTGGGTTAGAGAGGAAAAAGTCCCAAGTTTATAAAACACTTGGAAGAAGTGTTGCATGGACAGAGTCCATATTAATATGAACAATAATAAGCTAAATAAAGATTATGAAAAAAACTCCGTTGCATTACGGCAAATTTTATAATATTAAACGCCGTTCCAGGGCGATGGTGGTACAAAATTTACCCTAATTTATTTTATACCATAAAATGCTTCATAATTTTACAAACAATTTGAGATACGGAGCATCTTTGTACGTGTATTTTTAAGAAAATAAAACATTATTTTGATTTCGTATTACTATTTCTATGAAATAAACGGCCATGTTTGCTGTCATAATACAAAATTTGTACATAACACCGGTAAGCCAGTATTGTCGCGTTCTTTATACAATATATATTAAGTTTAATTGAATATTTCATGTTTCGTGGTTAAACCTCCACGCTGGCATTATTTAATAGTGTAAATAATGAAATTAATATTTCTTATTACTTGTGTTTCAAAAAAATGTTTACCCCCTTCGGGACTCGAACCCGCACCTCTCGATTGCCGGTCAATTGCTCTTCCAATTAAGCTAACGGGCACTTATTCGAAGACACAAATAATTTTTAATATGTAGTTGTTTTCAGTATGTATTAAGATAGGCAACTTATATATCAGGATTAGTTTTGGCCATGTGTTTGCTACCATCGATCGATTCATTCGTCATCGGGTAGATGAAGCCTCATTTTTTCGAGACACAAGTAATAAGAAATATTAATTTCATAATTTACTCTATTAAATAATGCCAGAGCGGAGGTTTAACCCCAAAACATCAAATATTCAATTAAACATGCGCCCGCCAACACAGCGAAAAAGAAATTAATATAAAAAAAAACATCCAAGAGACTCCATATACCCGATAACGAATGAATCGATCGGCGGTAGCAAACAGGTGGCCAAAACAAATCCTGATATATAAGTTGCCTATCTTAAAAGATACGGAAAACAAATACATATTTGTGTCTTCGAATAAATATCCGTTAGCTCAATTGGAAGAACAATCGAGAGGTCCGGGTTCGAGTCTCGGACGGGGTAATCATTTTTTCGAGACACAAGTAATAAGAATATTAATTTCATAATTTACTCTATTAAATAATGCCAGAGTGGAGATTTAACCACAAAACATCAAATATTCAATTAAACAAAGCGACCACCAACAAAGCGAAAAAGAAATTAATTTAAAAAAACATCCAGGCGGCTCCATCTACCCGATGACGAAGGAATCGATTGACGGTAGCGAACAGGTGGCCGAAACAAATCCTGATATATAAGTTGCCTATCTAAACTGAAAACAAATCCATATAAAAAATTATGTGTGCCTTCGAATAAGTGCCCGCTAGCTCAATTGGAAGAGCAATCGAGAGGTCCGGGTTCGAGTCCCGGATGGGGTAAACATTTTTTCCAGACACAAGTAACAAGAAATATTATTTTCATAATTTACTCTATTATATTAATTTTGTTTTCAGTTTTCAAGGCTCAACTTTAAGCATTCATATATAAAATTAAACGTCACAACGTCTAATTTCTGAAGGTTTACACACATGTCATCAATGATGTATAGAACTGTCAAATACATAATTATGACGGTTTTGACATTATAAATGTCGAAAATATGAAACTTTAATCTTATTTTACTAATTTAAAACTAAACGTGCAAAAATTCTCCGTATCTCATATTGTTCGTAAATGGAGAATTTTATAGCATACAATAAATTAAGATAAATTTTGTATTAAAGTTGCATGTTTATGACACCATCACTATCATTATGATAAATTTTAACACTTACGAAAAACGGACAATTAATTTATTATAACTAGACAACTGCAATTCTGATATTCATGAATGCTATTTATTCACAGATGCGTAGGTCGATTTATAGTACCTATATTTTAGTAAGCGCAATCGCAAAGCGAAAGCGCAAAGTGTACACCTACGGAAATAAAACTAATTTATGGATCACATTAAGAGCAAGGAATATAATAATCATGATATTTGGATATTTTAGTTCAACATTTTTTGAGTTTAGCTAATAAGAAAGTAATGTTATTAATAAAAAAATTAACAAAATTATGTGATAATCTAATTGTTGAAAATCAACATCTGAAAAGCGTTTTGCTAGTTACCAGATATATTTTAAATTATAAAAAAATATATACACCGCAATTAATCAATATCGATAAGAAAATATTAATTATGTTTCCAAACACATAATTCCTAAAATAAAATAAAATTTTATTTTCGTGTTATACTCATTTCTAGATTACTTTCTAGGTTATCTGTCAAAGATGTAAGCCGCAAAAGTTCAATTGATGAACTCTTCTGTTGCAACTTAGTTTGTAGGGTTCGTGAAGAATGCTATAAATAATTACATTTATGTTTTAACTTTCGCTTACTGCTTGCTATTGCGCTTACGGAAATGTAGCTAAAATCGATCAATAATACCTTAAAGTTAAAAAATATGGACATTTTTAGATCAAAAGCTAGATTAATTTAGAATATCTATTTCATTTTAACTAAGAAGTGGAATTCGTCAGTAGTTCAAGTGGAAACAACCTTTATGTGATAGCTTATTTTGTATAAGGGTTACTCAATAGTATTTATGAATCAACACGATCTGTATTATGTCAGTAGTTCAAATGTAGTCCATATTGACATTTCAATTAATCAGCTGTTTAAGAACATATTCAAACCAGCAATTAATTGCTTATCCACTTATAGTAAGTGGATACTTATTATAAGTGGATAATTGCCATTTAATTTTACTTCTGTGATATAACTATTTTCATAAAATTTGACATTCGTTGATGTTTAAACAGTGGCCCTTAGGAAATCGACGACTAGTTTTAATAACACTATTTTAGTATCAGTGTAAAATGGTTACTATTTGCGCATATCTTAAGGTGTCAACGAAAACCCTACAGATAATCAGAACCTCTGCTCCAGTTATTCAACTCTGCCATTTATTAAATAGTTTATACAACTACATGAAGCTTGCCGATTTAAATTAAATTATCCAATTTTCTTAAAGATAGAAAGTATATAAATGAAATACTTTAATTAAATAACTTATTGTGTTTTAAACTTACATAAATACTACTTTGGTTTTGTTCCATCTATAAAATTAATAGCAGTTTTTTAACAATACATCACTATTTCATGAAAGATATTTAATAAATTACATTTTTTATAGAGTATAACACCATAACAACGTGAAATTACTTCTAAAAAGTATCTAAAATCCTTTTCAATTATATTCTGAGTAAAAATTCTTTTACTCAAAGAGATTTTCCAAAAAGGAAGCACTATTACATGTTTTAACTTATTTTAATTACTCTTTTTCAACGTATTTTAATTACTCTTATGGTAATTTAAAGTAATTATAATGCGGTGAAAGTAATTAAAATACATTAAATGTAAAGATTATAAAATAGTAATCTTTACAATTAATCACAATAATTAAATTCTACAGAACTTATTTTTTTTTCTTATTTCTTGAATACTTAATTCTGATTTCTGGTTTATAAAATTATGGAATGTTGCGCCTTTTGTTCATCATTTATATTAATGATTTACTAGATATATCTAATAATAATAACAATATTATAAATAGGCACCAACGCTACTAATTTATTTATCAGCTAATATTCGTATAAAATTATCATGTTGACCTTTAGCATATTGTAAAATATTGTTGCTACTGTAGTATCAGATTGTCCTTGTACAAGTACTTACCGAATATTTATCTTGTTTATCCTTGACAGCTTCGAAAAGATCATTCAAGGCTCGTATCATAATACCTGGCTCTGCAGGATCCCCAACCATCGTATGAGTTTTTCCAGCTCCAGTTGGTCCATAAGCAAATACCGTTGCATTGTATCTGCAAAAAAAAGACAACAACTCTATATGAATTCTCTCAAGCGGGGGGGGGGGGTTTCAAAATGCGTCACGCGGGCCAAGTACTGCACGCCAAACCTCTGAAAAAGGCCCGCGACTCTAAAGTTTATTTTTAACTAGTACGGTAAATCATTTAATTTTATCTTTCATATAACATATACCTAATTATATTGTATATGTTGGAATATGAACGATATAGAATTCAAGTTTTAAAGTTTTCTTGAATTTCATCTTAGTATATTTTATATTCATATGCAACTGTAAGAAGTGTAACGATACACGTTACTGTAAAGATAAAAGTCTGTTTAGACTACGAATTGAATTAATTGAACGAATGAGATTTGAAAACCCTATTCAATAGAAACGCGTTTACTGTTTATAGAAATGAATTATTATTATTTCTCAATTCATATCTAAAAGATTAAATAGTATACACAAATTAAATTATTATTGTCGCTGATAAATAAAACATATTTTCTATTAGAAGATAAACAAATGTGATTCCTATTATAATTCAATGCGTTACGCAATATCATGTGTAACGTGGAATAAGGATAGATTTAGTCAACTGAACGCAATAAGTACTTGTTACAGCAATTGAGTGATGTGTGCGTTTGTGTAATGTGTGCATGAATGGCGCTCCACTGCTAAAGCGCCGTAGGATGACGTATCATTGTTTATAATAATATATAGAGGGGGGAGTAACGTATGTACGCATAGGAGCGTGCATACGTGGTATGCTACTGGTTTTGGCTATGTGATATTGCTATACCCCGGTAGTGGGCACTTATTTGAGACACAAGTAATAAGAAATAACGGACAACCGTGCCGCGTCATAAAACAATGAGTAGAGGACTCTATATGACCCGTACAACAGAGAGATATTTAAGCGAAGGCAATTGTTTATAAATAGCGAGATTTTTAATAGAATAGTTTAGTTCCTGATTTTGAGAGCTCGAAACAGCAGCCAACAGCAGTACCAACCGACAGCGGACCCCGGCTCAGTTAGCTAAAACCACCGGCAACAGTCGCCGGCGATTTTAACGCGTGTGGTAAGAAAGATACAT
This sequence comes from Adranes taylori, assembly GCA_009867245.2. Classification (NCBI taxonomy): domain Eukaryota; kingdom Metazoa; phylum Arthropoda; class Insecta; order Coleoptera; family Staphylinidae; genus Adranes; species Adranes taylori. Next base: position 6,803 of record WYDF02299588.1, read on the forward strand.
TTATCTTTCACACGGCAGACCCTGTATAATTGCATGTTCAGGGTCTGCCGTGAACGAAACCAGGCTAAAGCTGTGGAACTCGATTTATTGAAACTATTGCAAAGTACAATTAATATTCTTCAGTCACTTTGTTGGACATCGACACAGCGCTTCCAGCGTTTCTGCCATTAAAGATATGCGTCCTGAACTCCTTTTCCGAAATGCTGTTCAGGATCCGTCTCCCAGTGGCTTGAACAGCTTCAATGGACTCGAATCGGCGTCCTTTAAGGTCCTTGGGGCGGGGAAACACGAAGAAATCACAAAGGAACACATCAGGGCTGTAGGGAGTTTGTGGAAGCGTTGTGACCATTTTTGTCAAAAAGTCCTTGCACAATCTTCGCCGTGTGACTGGACGCGTTGTCGTGGTGCAGGGTCCAGTTGTTGGCGATGTCTGGACGAGCGCGGGCGACGCTTGCAAAGCCTCTTGAGGACTTCCACATAAAAAGTGGAATTGAGTGTTGTTCCTGCTGGGACAAACTCCTTGTGGACACTCCTTTGGCGTCGTGAAAAACAATAAGCATTGTTTTGATTTTCGACTTGGGCATCCGTGCCTTTTTTGTGCCGAGGATACTGCGGCGTGTGCCATTCTACGCTCTACCATCTGGGTCATACTGGAAAACCCAAGTTTTGACCTGTGATGATATTCTGTAAGAAATTTGGGTCAGATTCTACACGTTACAACAGATCTTGCGCAATCGTCAGTCTTGCTACCTTGTTGGCATCGGTGAGGCTTTTGGGCACCAATTTGGCGCAAATTTTCTGCATTCCAAGGTGATCCCTCACAATCTCGTGAACTTTGTTTTTGGCACATTTAGCTCATCGGCAATTAATCGCACCCTCAAACATCAAAAGAGTTCTCACGCTTTCAACATTTTCCTCCGTTTTGGTTGTTGGTGGCGGTCGACCTTTTTCTTCATCCTCAACGCTCTCGCTTTCCTTCTTAAAGGCCTTATGCCAGACAAAAACGTGGGATTTCGTTATGCATTCATCCCCATACGCTGTTCTCAACATTTCCAGAGACTCCGTCCCAGATTTCCCGAACCTGACACAAAAATTAATTGCGTACCGTTGCTCGATCAACCGAGCTTGAGTTTGTTGCCTGTTGTTGCTAAGGCTTCCTACTACCATCAGTTTTCCTGCCCGGCGCGAGAGGGCATCGCGCCAGAGCCAGTCTGGTTTCATTCAGGACAGACCGTGTATGTTCAATAACTTTGTCTCACCTTCTACCATCCAACCAACCTTTTTTCTTATACACTGGCGCTTGTAATGCTAACTTACGTTCACGGGGTGCTCATGTGGCAATAACACGTATGTTCACGGGGTGTTATTGTAATTGACAGTGATTTCCTAAGATTCCTACCTAGTCCGTTATTCATATTGTGCATTGAGATTTACCGCCGCCCTACCGTTGTTTCATTAACTGTTTCTTTACATGCTTTTCTCATTGCTATTGTTTTATTATTTTATCACCGCACTTTTGTCTGATTGCACTATATAAATTTTAATAAAATTTGGTATACGAGATTTTTAGTGTTTGGTCTCAAGCGCTTGATGAAACAGAATCGGACCATTTATAATAGCATGCATTAAGTACACAATGTGTTTATTCCGATTTAAATATTTGTAAGACAATGACACGCTGACATATTTCTGGAACCATTGCAGTTCAAGTACTAGACTGTCAGATAGTGTTTTAAAAATACTTTTGTTTTTTACTTAAATAAATTATGTAAACTGAAAACTTATACAGGGAGTTTTTACATTGAGAAATAAATAAAAAGTCGCTTGTATATAGAAATAATAATAGCTTTTTAAAAACAACAATTAAATTGCAGAAAATAAATTATGATGTTTACTTTACATTAACGTCGATATTTAATCATCTTCCCATCGTTTTTTTTAATCATAAATCAACCTATTATAATGTTAAATGAGAATCAATGAGCTGCGCATTTTTATCGTCCACTATTATAAACACTTTTTCCACCAAACTATTCCAATTGAACTATTTACTTGTCAATCATGTTGTTTTTTCATTAATTCAATATGTTTACTTAATAAATAATGTGTTTTGTTTGGTTTATACGACAGACATATGTCAGTTAAACATATCCAGCAGATAGTAATTATATAATTTTAGTTGATAATGTGTTTTCTATCGATTGCTACCAGTGATAAGTCTCACGCCGTTATAGACCAAATAAATTTATGCCGTCCTATTCTCAGTAAAGATTTATAATTATTTTATGTTTTTAGTATAAAACAGGAGCACTTGCCAACCTTACCAGCGGACTGAAAAATACCGTGTGGAAGTTGCGGCACTTCAAGAAATACGGTGGAAAGGATTCGATGTGTTAAAGACCAAGGATTATACCCCATTCTACAGTGATAACACGATCAAGACATATTGTACCGCGTTTGCAGTTGCCAATCATGTTGTGAATCAAGTAACGGGTTCCATAGACGTAAATGAGCGTAAGTGCAGTATTCGGGTGAATATGAACTGTTTATCTATAACTTTAATTTGTCACATGTACTTACGCCCTACGGAGGAAGCCAAAGATGAACCAAGGACGCATTATAATTAAATTAATTCTGGGAGATCTAAACGCCAAGATAGGAAGAGAAGATGTGTATCGGACAATAATTGCGATCCATAGCCTCCATGAATAGTCCAATGACCCGCCTCACTGACTTCGCGACAAGCAATCAACTGACGGTGCCAAGCACGTACTTCCCCACAAGAGAATACATAAAGCAACATGGGTTTCGTCCGATGGTTACTCAAAATCAAATTGATCCCATCCTTGTCGATCCCATCCTTGCCAAGCACGTACTTCCCCGCAAGAGAACACATAAAGCAACATGGGTTTCGTCCGATGGTTACTCAAAATCAAATTGATCCCATCCCCGTCACGAAAGTGATGTAATGGATGTTCGCAGCTACAGGAGGGCCGATGCCGACTCTGATCACTTCTTCGTCTGAGTTAAATAACGCAAAAGAATTTTGCGCCTCAGACTAAAGGGTAAACCTAGAACCAGGAAATTCAACTTCAAAAAGCTAACAATAGATGAAATAGCCAAAGAAGACGATTGCAAGTCACTACAAGAGTATCTTCAAAGACAACACGAAGGTGAAGATAATATCGAAGTAAAGTCGTCAACGTTGAAAAATGCCATAAAAATAGCCGCTGAAACAACATTTGGGTTTAAAGAACAGGAGAGGAGAGCAGCGTGATTTGATGATGACTGCCGAATAGGTCCAGATCGAAGAAATGAGCTAAGCAGAAAGCGCTGCAAAATGACACAAGAGCAAACTATTAAGCTTTCACGGTGGCGAGGACAGCAGCTGCATACATATGCAGGAGGTAGAAGAGGGAGTGGGAAGCTAATACGGTGGCGGAGATTGAAGACAGTAGAAACAAGGGAAATACTCAAATGTACGCAAGAATTAAGAAGGAGAAAGCAAGCTTCCTGCCGAGGAGCACGATGATCAGGGACGGAATTGGAAACCGTGTCATTGACCGTACTAAAGTCGTTGACATTTGGGCTGACTACTTCGAGAAATTGCTGGACGAGGACAATGAGTGGCATCGCGAGGGCAACACTAGCAACAGGGGGGGTGGCGTTAATGTTGCAGGTTTACCAGTACTAGAACCGAGTCTCGGTGAGATCCAGGAAGCTATAACCAGGATGAAAAATAGCATGGCACCTGGTGACGACCTGATTCCAGCGGAAGTTTTGAAACTCCAGAGTCTGTGAACAGGATCAGATGCTAAATGACTGTAATGTTGCCCACATCTGCTCCCTACATAAGAAGGGGTCCAAGCTGGATTGCGCTAACTACCAGGGCATATCCATTCTAAACGCTGCCTATAAGGTTCTAACTAAAATTCTAGTCAGATGACTCCAACCTTTGCCGGAAAGAGCTTTGGGTGATTACTAGTGCGGCTTTAGGATGGACAGTACAACTACTGATCAAAATTTCACAATCAGGTGAATCCTCGAAAAATGCTATGAAATTAGCACTACCGTACACCAGTTATTCGTAGACTATAAACAAGCTTATGACAATGTATGGAGACCATATTTTTACAACACTTTGGCTCTGCTGGGTGTGCCACAAAAGTTGATTGGGCTTATCAGAATGACACTAGTGAACTCAAGCCTTCAAGTTACGATAGCTGGTAAAGTGTTCAGGGAGTTCGGTATCGCAAGGGGTCTAAGACAAGGGGATGCCCTCTCATGCAACTTCTTCAACCTCACTCTGGAGCATATTGTAAGGAAGATTGAAGTGAACCCCGGAGAAAATCTGATCAACCGCTCTGTGCTGTATCTGGCTTATGCTAATCACGTGATCCTACTCGCTAGAAGAGAGAGGGAACTTAGAGAAACATTTCAACAGCTGGAGGAAGAGACTAAATAAGCAGGTCGACATGAGCAAACCAAAGCGCATGGTAATATCCCGAACTGCGCTGCAAGCAGTGACACCACTTACCATTGGGGATCACCAATTTGAAAGGGTACCTACTTTTACGTAGCTTGACTCTGAGAACAATAACAAGCAGTGTGATATGAAAGATCGCATCAAAGCGGGAAACAAAGAATATTTCAGTCTGCAGAAGCTGAGAATCCTGCGCCTGAGTCTCTTGAGAACTTTCGCGTAGAATATTCCGATCACGTATGTACTTTGTGGTACGTACTGGACAAGCCCCCTGATGTTCACGGATACAATGAGCATGGTCTTGACTGACTCATTCGGGTATTCTTGGGGTGAGTTGACGCTGACGTGTGCAACCCGGCACTTTGCCTCTTTGTTTCGGGGTCGTACTCGAACAGCCTCACAATTTCTTCCTCAATTTCTTCAACAATTTGTTCCTCAGAATTTCGTGAATGATAGTTTTTGGAATATATAATGTCTCTTCCACTAAACGAACACTTAAACGACGGTCCGAGTTCCAAAAATTTCTCACACGAATCACATTTTCATCGGTACTGATCGTTAATGGCCGCCCAGCGTAGAGTTCATCTCTCACCTCCGCACGACCTTCACCAAAGGCCTTGTGCCACCGGTAGACTTGTCGATTGGAAAGGCAATCATTTCCAAAAGCCGTATTAATCATTGTAACAGTTTCTGTTGAGGTCTTGCCAAGTTTAACGTAAAAGTTAAATCGCTATCCGTAGTTCTATCGAACGCTGTATTTTGCCTTGCACGATGTGACCGAAACGACTTTAACGAAAAATCCCATCCGAACTGTCCAGCTGCTCAGAGGTAACGACCTGTGCGTGCGCCCTTCTACTCATTCTCAGTCTCTTGCGCGTGTTGCGGCGTATACTCGCATCGCTAAAAATCATAGACATTGCTATCGAGGAAAACCTGTAAATACATGGGATTATCTGGAGGATGGGATCCACGTCAAATGTGTCCCATACTCTCAGATATTTCTACAATTATGAACAGTAGATAGATAGATTCTTTAAAAATTAATTAAAACTTCTATAAATAAAGATATCCTCTTTAAAACCGCAAAAAATATTTCAAATTATTTTTTATTTGTATTAACAAAAAAGGTTATTTGAATAATAATTGGGCCCCCTATAGCCAAATTCAGGGTCTTGCGTCCGCTAGTTGCTCCCCTGTGCTGGGCGTTTTATTATAGACCCCCACCCCCATCCCGCTGTTTTAAAATAAAGGTAATCCAATATTTGCCATCATCGAGCCATCACTAACTTCATATTTATTCATCTATTTCATACATCTCTATCCCCTTAATTGAATTATTCGTCCGGTCCCATGACTGAAAGTTAATACATGTTCGTGGTTCCTCAAACTTGCTCATACATTTGTTAATGTTCTACAAAAGTTACAAAAATAATAAAGCCGGAAATTATTTTAAAATCTATTTCCGTATTATTACTATTAATTACAAAGCCTTTAAAACTACTTGTAACAAAATTAATACATACATAGTAACAAAATTAATACATAGTAATGTCAAGAAGAAAAACATTTATATGAACAACCATAAATATGTCTAAACAAAAGGTTATTAAATGAATTATTTATCTATCAGTTCGTGTCTGTTTTAGGTGAAATTACTTTGAAAGCCAGAAAAACGATTTTTCATATATTAAGGTCACAAGTATTGAACCCTTTTAACGTATTGACTTCTTATTTCAAGGCAACAAATGTCAATATTTTTGATTGCTTTTTGGTTAATGAAATATATTATTTATATAACGTATTCTGTTCAAGAATATGAAACTTTCATGTTTAGGAATGATTTCCGCATAGCTTCTGGGGCATATCCTTTACACAGGATTATTTAAAAAGAAAATGAACCGATTTTATGATGCATTGCTTCATCTCAAATATCGTCATGGATTGAGTCAGTGACCATTTGAAGAACAAGTTACACTCTAATTTTTTTTCCATCTGAGTGATAACCCATTAAGAAGACGCATCCCATATTCTCCATATTTAATTCTATAGTACTCGATGCGAGTGCATCTAATCTCTTTTTAAAGTAGCAAATGGCTTTATAAGAGGATATCTGCATTGTTGTCTCTTAGATCAAAACTTCTATAGATTATTTCTTACAAACTGCTATAATAATAGAATTAACTTATTCATTTATTTAATTCGTACATTGGCGTTTACAAGAAATTATTGAATTTTGAAGTAATTAATATTTGTTATATAGCTCTCATAAAACTAGTACTGCCGTTTAATCGTTTTCTTTGATAATAAGTACCTAATAGTTTTATTAGATCTTTGCAATTGCATTAGAAACGGCCATTAACATCATTGTTTAGGTTACTTAGTTATAATATCGATTTAGATTAATTAAATCTAGTTTCAATTTACATGAGTTAATCGCTCTGTAAAATATTTAAATATTTCACTGGCTGGATTGCAAGCATACATGCCATCTCTCATGTAGATTAGGTTGCATATATTGCAAGTCCAATAATTATCGAATTTTGACTCGCATAAAAAATTTTAGTACAAAATTAATAGACATAGGGGAATACAAATCAGTCATCGGTCGATACAAAAAAGTGGTGTGATTTAGACATAGTTTGTACATCATTGGTAAAGCCCGGTATTTTGAATAAGCGAATAATAGAAAATTAGTGGTTTAGTCGGTAAACATTAGTGCCAACGAATTTCGTGTCATCCTTCCTTTCTTTCCTTTCATCGGAAGTATCATTGGATACTGTGCAAGCAAGAAGTTCCCTCATTTGATTGCAATAGCAGTTCAATGCTATTTCCTACTAAGAGGTACGTTCTAGATTAATACAGTCCATTTAGTTATATAAATGGAGCAATAAGAGCATTGTCGCATATAACATGCTAGTATGCTCTTAGTTATTGGTACAAAATGGTACAAACAAATTGGTCCTTCGAGTCGGATCAATTTGTTTGTACCCGTGGCCCAGTAATAATAACAGGGAGCATACGGGCACGCTATATGCAACAATAAACTAAATGTACTGTATTAATCTAACACTTACCCCCTTAGCTGATCAAGGCTATTTTCTACTAAGGGGATAAGTGCTAGATAAATATAGTCCATTGTCGCATATGACGTGCTAGTATACTCCCAGTTATTATTATTCGGCCACGTGTAGAAACAATTATTTAGATAATATATTCTATATGTTACGTCAGTAATTTTTCGTTAATAAAAGAATTGTTAATTACGATATGGCAACAGTGTCAGAAAATGAGAAAATTATAAAATCCGATGCTAATTTTATATTTAATTCCATGTATTGAATTTGCATATATTTAATATATTAAGTTACGTATTGTTTAATTTTTATATTTATGATTTTTGTTTTGTGTGTTTTTTGTTAATACCGCCAGTATTACAATTAATAAAATATAATCATTTTACTGAATATTATAATTCAACATTATTGAACGTTGGCAACAGAGCAATGAATGCATCATATGCAACGTGTGATTGCGTTTCTTTTTATTTCATACATTTAGAGAGAGTTAGTATTATTTCTAAATGTTTCTAAATTTTAAACAATAATAAAGATCGGAATATATATGGTACATTTCATTATAGCTGTGCAACAGAGACGAAACACTTTCTTCATAATTAATTGTCTGTTTACCAAAATTTAGGCGCATTTTATTTGACAAATGTGGGATGTGTCTTCTTAATGGGTTATCAGGTCAAATGGCAAAAATTAGACTATATCTATCTGCCAGATGCCACTGTAGTCGCATTGTTCTTTCCACAAAGTTCAGTTGTTCGTTTGTCACGATGCAACGTGTAGGTACAAGACCATAGATACATGTGTATAGGAGAAAGTCCAAGATGACCAACAATTTCGCTCACCAAGAGTTTATTCTTAGTTAATCAATTGTAATTTTATAAATTAATTTGATATTACATTAATATAATATATACCGCCAAATAAATTTAATTCGTTGAATATTTTCCCTTATAAGAAGAGAACGGACAGAAGAAAAAACCGCCCAGATGCAGTAAACGTTTAGAAAATAAAAACAAAAGCTACTAATGTCAAGCATTGTTCGATTTCTTCGAGAGAATTTATGAGTTTCGTACTCGTTTAGTTATCTGTGTATTTTTTTACCTAGACTTTTTAATATTTTCGTTTGCTAATTCTGAGAGAGGTTCTTATCATTTTTAAATAAGTAGGTGTTATTTCGAAAACTGGAATGAAAGGGTATTTTAATAATTAATTGTAAAATTGGGGCAAAGTGGACACGTTTTTCTAGTATAGGATTATAGCTGTTATCAACACCTTTTCTTATTCCAAATATAGGCGTAAGGTCTCATTGCATCGGAC
>WYDF02299599.1:0-15675 GCA_009867245.2 Adranes taylori
TTATGTTACAAAGAAACAGAATAGAATATAAAAGGCAGCATAGTAGTGATAAAGCAAACAAATTACGATTCTGCTTTGATTTGAACAACTCTGTAACAACAATCTAGAGAATAGGAGGCACGGATTCTATACTCCTAGATATTTCTACGCAACATTTAATAAATTAATATTGGCTTGCTAACAGGTGGAGTTGTCTGAACTATAAGCACTAAGGTGATTATAGTCCCAGATAATTCCACGAAAGCATTTATATATGTGTAGTACAAGATAAAATTTCTTGTTAAAACTACTACGGCATATCTGGAGCATGAGAACCCCGTCAGGTGTGTCTTATACTCCCAAATATCTCTACAAAGTTTATATTTAATTCATGTACTGTATTTTATGATGATTATTTCAGATATAAGTATACGTCTTCTTGCATATATATACTTGGGGTTATCTGAAGGATAGGAACCACGTCAGGTGTGTCCTATACTTCCTGATATTCCTAAAAATCTATTAAATAGATCATTTAAAAAAATTCATGTAAAAAGTCCATAAATAAAGATCATTCTCTTTAAAGCAATTAATGAGAATGATGCAAAATACTCTCATACAGTTTAAAAACTGAGCCATGATGAACTGCACAGTGCACACTCTGTTGACGTAGACAGCAACTGACCAATCAGGTCATGTGGTGCCAAGCATCTGCACTGATCGAATCAGAACTTGATTTAGGCGGGCCGACATAGTTAAACAATGTGTAGGGCCTTTAAAAGCGTCATTTTGCTTGACATATAGAAGCGTTGTCACGTTAAAAATCACTACTTTCAGGACGCGGCCATAAGATCAAAACGAAAATGATTCGCCAGAGACTAACGCGTTTGAAATGATCTGACGAAGTGTTTTGATCATATGGCCGCGCCGTGAAAGTACGGGAAGTGATTTATAACGTGACAACGCTCCTACATGACAAGAAAAAATGACACTTTTAGCCTATATACCACGTCAGCCTATACATTTTTCTTTGACAGCTAGTCGTGCCGCTCAATCAAGTGATTAATCATCTAACACGTTTTTTTAAGTACGTGCAATTTTTTGTGACGTTCTTCCTTGATATCATGTGACGTTCTTCCTTGCTATCATGTAAGTTCTTTCACGCTATCATATCACTTTCTTTCCCGAAAAGAAAGAACATATGTGTATGACCGCCTATTATGAAAAGAAGAACATTTGATGTGACTTAGCAACGTGAAACGTTTTATTTTAATTGGTGCATAATAGAAAACAAATAAATTAAAATTTCTCTCAGAGCAAAAATGTGAACATAAATAAGTAATCAGAATGCAACGCTGCAGGAAAAGAAAATTATGTTACGTTTTCATTACTTATTGATACCTATCTTTTTCACAAATTTCTAATAGACACATATAAATATTCTTGTACATAGTTTGTTATTATTGTTTGCATGTTATCATGTAAATTTATAAACCAGATCATATGTCAGAAAAAAGTTGTACAAAATCAAAATAACTAAGTGCACTTACTTTCTGCAAGTACTTGCTTCGGAACGCCGTAAGTTTCTTTTTCTTTATGGTGTAGACCTTATAATGTAGTTTGATTAAAGTTTAACCAATGTGAACTTCTTCAATATATATATTATAATTCGCACAACGCTTACATATCACAGTGATTTTCGTTTTTGGTTTGCAGTTTTGCTCAAAAGGGGAGAGATTAATGTCAAAGGGGCATAAAAGTAATTAATGATTTCCTTGCACGTGTGTGCATTTAGGCCATCGGTTTTACAATTGTTTGCTTATTCAAACTGTAAACGACAAATAAAAAATTGCATGTAGGCAGACAGAGGGATTCTTCTTTTTTCAAAATGTTCTCTTTTATGGCTTCTTGGCTTTTGCGGGCAATTTTTTCTTTCTATGTGTTCAGCAAACTCAGTGCGCGATGATTTCGCCCGACCGCAAGTTTTATGATATCCAATATCTAACAATCAGCTCTTAAGGGGATTATTGAATTTTGCGTACTTTCAGATCAGATGCTATCTTATTTTCAACAAATGTTCTTAATGAGTTCAATGAACTTTGAGTATATTACCTTCATATAACCAGATTTAACTATTTACTAAGAGGAGAGTGGGACGTTTTGAACATTTTGCACCTAAAACCTGCTACCGCGATCTCTCAATTGGCTACTCTCTGCAATGGTAAGGAGGTTACAGGTCTCTATTTCGTTTGCACGTTGAATCTGATTAGAGAACATCCTATCATAGAATTATAGAATCTTGATAGGAATGTGATGCGATATAGTTTTTAAAATTTGTAATGTATGAAAGAACGGGTCTTATTGGTAGAAAATTCTCACTTCCTAAAGATTTTAGCAGAAAGTTTGCCCAGGCCCTACTTAAATGCCGCGGGCAACGTCGGAAGAGAAGGTTTCCGTCCTGAGGTTTCCGGACTAGAAGCTGCACCAATTAGAAATGTCGCTGGCAGCGGTGAAGCCGCGGAAATAAGATCCAATCGTTGGTCGAGGCAAAGCCACGTTAATTTGATCATGGGAACCAGGTGGGGACAAAACAACATTTGCCGTATCCGCTAGTTAATTATAAATAGTAGGACAATAAAATCCATGTTTTGGCAAGCTCATAAAGAAAAACATATAATGCCTGCTGTCATAAATCTGTTGCACTCATTGCACTCACACCTATATATATATATATATATATATATATATATATATTTACATAGCATAACGTTAGACTGGACTGGATTTGGAAATTAATAAATAAACAAATAGAGCTTTCTACTAGGAAAACTACAACAACTTATGACAAATTTTGTTATGTAACGTGATTTGTTTCGGAGTTTCGCTTCTCGTCAGAACGTGTGTGTTTAATCTGTATAAATCGGACTCATATTATGCTACAAGCATTATATTCAAACTTACTGTACGTTTACCATTGTAAATTTTGTCAATTGAAAGAGAATTATGACGCATGTTGGCCGGCTTACCAATTTTCACAAATAATTTGTTATCTATTGGTACTCCTCGTTCACATTAAGTCTGCTACAATAACTGATTTGTTCGCATTGAATAACTATTTCCTTTAATTTACAACATCCTCTAAATTCTCTAATCTCCTAATCCTGACAGTCATCTAAATCTCAGTTATCTGTATACCTATTTATTTATTTAATTAATCTTACTATTATCACTGCTTTATGTCTATTGGATATTGGTCATATACTAATCCCCCTGAGAAATTCGTCGGTGCATTTTTTTTTTTATAGAAACTTGATGTCTCACAAATTTCTAAACTTGGTGTGGAAGGAAATTCTTCTTCCATTAGAGATACTAAATATTGAATCATGGATAGTGCTTTCCCATATTCTACAATCGCCATAAGAAATTTTATAAACTGCATCATAATGGATAGGGTGCTTTTGTCTATTTTTAAACCCACCACGCTTACTTCAAAACCGAACTTTGAAACCAAGCTGCTAGCGCTTATTGAAAGAATAATTGAATAATTGAAAAGCTGATGGCAAAAGAAAATTCAGACAAAAAAACTAATCCAATTTACGGTTAGAAAAAATTGAAAACCAATGCCAATATACAAAACCAAACAAAAGATAATCAAAGGATGAAAATAATCAAACTTTCAAGGAATTTTGACAATAAAAAGCCGAAGCATTACAAATTGTCACTACCCATTTTAAAGTAGCCACGTAGCCACGTAATGAGGTTTTTACTCAAATGAAAAACGTACTGAAATTATTTAAAACTTGTCAGGCGTTAAATTAAAGAAAATATTTTAATACAATAAAATATAATTAGTATCAAAAATAATGATTAGACATATTTTACCATAATACCATTTGTTACTTTATAAATAAAATTAGTTAGAATTAAATAAAGTTACTTAAAATTATTTAATTCTTTCGATCAGCTCTTGCATTGTTATAGTTAGGCGAATAATTAGATATAGCTTAAGTGTGTATATCATTCTGCGATGCCATAATTCACTGACTCTTATATAGAACTTTTGAATTAGAAGTATTAGAGTTGGGCACTACTAATTCGGGGCGCATCCAAATTTTGAATAATACATTCAAGCTCCCGACATATCCCTCTATAGCCCTGCCAAAAATACCGGCCTAAACTGGGCTCCTAGCCTAGAAATACAGAATTATCCAATCGTAAACTTATCCCTCTCAGAAACGAGTGGGTGCTACATTTTGTTGAAAATTTGCGTTTGAATTATTAGAATTAATTCATTTTTCTTGTAAGTAACCTTTACTATAATTTGAATTTATTAGAATATAGTCAAAACTAGTCTTTTTGCATTTAGGTTATATTTAATGCCACTCTTTGCAGTTTCTGTACGTAGAAACATATAGCAATATGAAAATTTAAAATTTAGGCGACACATACACCCCATGAACTGAATACAGATATTTTTCAAAATGCTGTGCTGTGAAATCGTTTGGCTTATTATCTAACAATAGATGGTGGTCATATTAACATTTGTTAATTAGACAGCTAAAGTAGCCTTCAGTTTGTCACTGAATCCTAATAGCATAAATTATTTTACATTACTGATCTGATAAATTATTTTGTTATTAATAACTCTTCTTTAGTGTTGTCACTCTCTGATATTACTTGCTACATACAATGGCGTTCAAATAAAATAAATTCTTTTTATTTTATAAATATACACTTGTTGTAATGTTGAAAATTAATTATTATAAAAAATAATTAAATTTAAAAACATTAAAATACAAGCTTTAAATGAGTACAAATTAAATACACCCATTCCCTGTATATTTCTTATAGAAAATGGGCTTTCAAGGATTTGGTATAAATGAGTTTTAGACAAAAATAGCAAATATAACATTACAATTATGTTCACCGTTGTCTTGAAGTTGAAATGCTCCTTGTGTAACTCCTATCTATACATGCTTCGGAAAAATAATTAAGGGTACGTGGCATCATCAGATAATACGCGGAACTTTTAAATTTTGTAGGTTGTACAAGTCCAATTCTAAAAATTTTTTTGTTACTCTATTGGTAGATATTGGATCAAACATATGTTGACTATTAAGGTAATATTGGTAATTTAATTTATTGCTAGCTGTCAATAGTATACTTGTGGTCACAGTAATTTTTCAGTTGTGAATAAATGGAACAAAGATTTTGCCTTAAGTTTTGTGTTAAGAATAAAATAAAGTGCAACACAATGCTGGACATGTTAAATACTGCTTTTTGTAATTCTTTTATGAATATACCAAGCATTTATAGGTGGTACAAGCGTTCCTAGGAGGTACGCAAAGATGTTGAGGATGACGAGCATCATGGCCGTTTTAACACATCAATAACAGATATTAACATCAATAACATAACTAAGAAATAGTCATGGAAAGTCGATACGGTTTTTAGAAGTTGGGGTGCGCTCTAGAACCCCTCAAAACTCTTAATTGGAAAACGCATCAAACACTTTAAATACCTCACAGAATAACACGAATGAAATCAATGCTCAAAATAACCCCAGCACTTAAAGGGAAAATAATATGTAAAATAATGTTCCTGCGCCATTTCCGTATCTGTGGGCTCAAATGTATCAAATGCCTCCTATATTAACAATTTACATAACAACATACTGTGCGAATGAAGCAGAAGATACGAAAGGGTTTCTAAAAAGTCCGAAACTCCGAAAAACCGAAATAGACTGCTTTACGCTGACTGGATATTGGATGTTCCGAAGAAAGCACATTGTCAAAAATATGCTGAACATAAAACAAATATAACCAGAATATATTTGTATTGGAATTTAGTCATCTTCGTGACTCAAATATGCTAAGTTGTACCGCAACTAATTTGCTTGGACTGCTGACCGGGAAATAAGACTCGACTGGTTGTACTGCACCTCTTTTTGCTTGGTCTGCACATCGCATTTCTTCACTGCTAGATAGATATATCTATAAAAACGAGTATATATGTAGATATTTACGCAAACAAAACGTGGATATTGATGTAATAGAAAAACTCGCAGAAAAGTAGCTTGCATACATGCTATAACAAACGCGTTATTTTTTGAACCGCGAATAATCGTAGCGCCTGGAATTGGGAATCAAACAATTACACCTCTTATCAAAGATGCTTCAACAACCGTACCGCGAATCAATGAAGCATTAACAAACAAACCGCGAATACCGCGCACCAGACCGCGACTCATACCGCTTGAAGCAACGGACCTGCGAATTATACTTGACAACTCGCGAAAACCAACCACAAATTGAGTACTGAGGGAAGTATGGCTGAAAACTATAAAAGCATATCCGAAAAAGACAATAATAAGACCGTCGACAACCAACCTGCTGTACTAACGCCACTAAAACATCACCATCTAGACAGCCGCCTAGGAAGATTACATAACATGACACCGCCACCAACTCTACTAATACCGATACCTACCCACAGCCACAATACCACTGCGAAAATCGAATCCCCAGACCGCAGAAGAAGTATTGATCATACCATCGCCGCCACTGATTATACCTCTGAAAGTAACTCTACCAAAATTCACTAGCATCGCAAGTTGTCCACAAAGATGGAGAAAACAGATTTGTAGAACCCCCAAATCACTATTAAAGACTTTGCTGAAGATACTGGCATTTGTCTGGCTTATGTCAGGCTATTAGTTTATATGGAGATAGTAGTGAGGCAAGTGGTAGTAAAATTAGTATCCATTTTATTGAATTTCGATCAAGAGTAGTGTTCAATTGGGGCTACTCAGGAGTTGTTTAAAGAAAAATCCTTAGCAATCCAGAATTGTTGGGGTGAAGAAATATGTGTGTATGAATATAACCCAATCAACTCAAGAATTTTTTTTTGGAAAGACAAGAGCGAGAAGTTCGCTAAGTTATACTTAGTTCTCTTTGGCATTAATGGCATAGTGTTCAATGACTTCGTTTCTCCAGAACGTATGGTCAACAAAGAAGTTCTCACAAGAAGTTTTAAACCATGTACGTGAAACGCTCGAAAAAAAGATTCTGAATTTGTGTCGAAAACCTTTTGGAAATTGCACCATGTCAATGCACCTGTGCACATATATTTGTGTGGTCGTTAATTTTTCTGCAAAACACTTTTAATTTTTAAATATTTGGTATCCTCTAATTTTCTGTTTTCTCTCGAAGGATGAAGGAAATGTATTATGTCCAACGATGATAATTTTGATAGGGACAATGGTAACATTAGGGAAAAGTGTTATTTCCACGAATTATCTGATCATACCCCGTATACCTAATTTGCCTAAATTAAAGTACTGGTATAGAAATAGTAAAAGAATGTTCAGCAAGACTAAAATAAGAACAACCAAATATTCAAGACAAGTGACCAAATATGGCTCATCTCATATTATATATCTTTCATTTCTAAGTAATTGACTTAAGCACCAATTATTATAAATCAAGATTTTTAATTTTATGTATACTAATTTATAAAATTCGATTTTACAAATAATCTAACTCACAATTAGTTACTTTAATGACATTCTGATTTGTAGTTTAATTTCGAGAAAAGAATTTTTGAAGCACTAATTTTAGTCTGTGTGAGAATGACTTAAGTACGATTAAAGCTCCATTTATCACTAAAGATTACTAAATGGCGTAAGCACTAATCAGAACCGGATTAAATTGTCAATTCCTCAGAACATATGCTAGTAAATATACAATTAATTTGGTTAGTATGAAACATCACTTTTTAGATTTTTTCTATATTATCTATCAATATTTCCATACAGGTATAATCTAATTCCGGTCCTGATTCTTAGCAAATATTATATTGAAAACAATGTACACCATTGCTAATAGTAGAAAGAAACTTTTCAATTAGAACATATACATTAGATAGTTTTTGGCAATGAAATGTTTATTTTTCTCTATTTTTTCTTCAGCAAATTTTGCATTATATTTAACGCTACTCATAATATATATTACGAACATAATATGTCCGCATAACCCTTTTACATATAATTCAGTCAGTTTATTTACATACATTAATTTGCTTTTACAAGTGTTAGATAAAATGTTAGATTTTTGTTTCTAAATATTAAGATTCATTTTATTTAATATGATTGGCTTGTGTTACTACGTCGGTGATAGGCGTCAAACGACAAAAATAAATTGACATTAAATAAATATTAAGAAAAAACGCTGAGAAATTTATAAAACTCCAATTATTTAAAAAAAATTCAGAGAAACTAAAAGTAATTTATAAATGCAAGCAACGTTTTACAAATTAAAAAGAAAACAATTTTTTTTTTAATTTTTAAACAGAAAATTCCTGATTTATCAAACGCTTGTAAATGTGCTGAAATCAATTTATTATTAAAACGAACTAAAGTTAGAATTTTCTATAGGAAATATTTAAAGCAAAATTTTATGTATTTGTCTCAACTACAAAACCTGTAAATTAAGGAACAATTACTTGATAATGACTTAAATAAGAATTAAATTATTCATTTTATGCACCTATCTAGTAATAATTATTTATTTTAAATAGCTATTAATAATTACATTAATATAGCATTATTCAGTCTTGAGAAATTAATAGCATGACCTACACACATTTCCATATGCACATAAAATACAGAATATTTTGAAAAATATTATTTACATTTTGATAAAAATGAAATAAGTTAGTTAAAATTTAATTGTAATTTACAATAACTTAAAGCAAATAACTTACATCAAAAAAACATTTTTCTTTATTATTTAAATCAGAATTCTTGGACCAAACACTTTGACGAACCAAAGATCGATGGCTTTTAGTCAAGTCATTGACATTTGCTTAAAAGATTGTATTTTTAAAGCACCCAATTTGATAACAAACATTACATTATTGAGATTAATAGCCGTACATGCAACAACTACAAAACTACAATAAAAGTTCATATTTTGTATGGAGATAATATAATCTGTAACAAATCAATATTGAAATGACGTAAAACAACAAGTCAAAACTGAATTGAAAATCCTACACCAAGAAAAGCCAAGAATCTAAAATAAGTTGTCAAATGTTCATACCAAAGGAAGAAATAAATGACAATCTAAAGAGGGAAAGATGTATTGTGAAGCAAGAGGGGAAATTTTAAAACCTTAATCAGGAGAAGCCAAAAGATATGATGGAATTTGCTGGAAACCTAGAGAAAACGAATAGAAGCTTGGACACGCACTTTTTTCGAAGAGTTAGAGAAGACCTTACAGCCATGTGCTTCACAAATCATGCAAAACAGCATGAAATAGGACAATTTGATACATACTCGCAGTTAAGCTGTATTCAAAGGGCAAAACTCTGTAAGTCTAAGTTTCTCTGGGACTGAGTAACATGTCTGATGACACTAGTAAGTCATCATCAGGTATTATGGTTACTTGCACTTGTATGATCTAAGAGCAATAAAGTAACTTAATAGCTGGCTACACAAAGAGTAACAAACAATTTGGTAAACCCGGCTATGGTTTAACTAAAAGCTCCAGGAAGCCTAAATGGGACAATGGAAATGTGAAACCAGAATAAAATATCTGAAATTATACGCTAAACTGTATACACTGAAATTATAAAAATTAAATTGTAGGGCAATGTCCGCAACATTAGCATATGCCTAAAATTGGTAAAGTTAGGAACCCAATAAGGCAATTCCCAAAACAGGTTCAGAAGTACATTATCTACGAATGCTCTGCAAGATTAATTTGCAGACACGGAGAATTTAGAGATATGAAAGTTAGTATAGAAAACATTGAGACATAGCACCTGATAACAATTCAAAGGTTTCTTTGCGAACTTGAAGCTATTTGTTATTTAAAAGGGTAAAAATTGTTTTAAACAGACAAGAAAAAGCCAAATTACAATAGATCTTTAGGTTGAGGTAACAATGAGCTCACTTTCGAAACCCTATTTGCATAAAATAAATAACAGAGTCCCTGATATAAATTCTTCAATCATTTGAAATACGTCATACGAACTAAAAAAGTGTAATCCATATTATTTCCCAAAATCGAAAGTTAGAACTCAATAATAAAGAAGACAACCTAAGTGTATTTTACGAAACAATTTCTGGGTGACATCATGAGATGGTCAAACAAGAATGAGAATGTATACACTCACAATCAAGCTGTCTTGCAGGCTAAACTTAAAGCCCAAATTTCTGTAGGACTGCCTAACACTTCTGAAGAAACTGGTATATAATTTTCAGTTATTCTGTTTACTTGTACATGTAGGAACTGAGAGCAACACAATTGATTATAAGCTACCTAGATATAAAGCAATAAATAATTTGGCAATCCCCGTTTTAGTATAACTAAAAGCTACAGAATGCTGCAAATATTGTAATGCTACTGGAAGTTCCTGTCGGAGTGGGTCTCTAGCACGTTTGAAGAAACTGTTAAATCATCTGCAGTTACTGTGGTTGTCTGAACATGTAGAAATTATGAGCAACGATGTGGCTCATAGGCTGGTTAAACAATTGGCCAAACGTTGAGATGGTGTAATTATAACCAACAATGGGAATTAATTTGTAGCTTGTATAAAACACAGGAAGTTCTAGTGAAGACCCTGGACCACTTAGGAAAACCAAATATTGATGGATAAGTAAAACAAGAACTGAGCTATGTAGGGCAAAAATGTGCTGTGAAGTAAGAGGAAAAATTTTGTCTTAGAGGATAGAGATTGATAAACACTTTAGCCATTAATATTTGGGACAGTGATCTTTTCTTTAGACATTGGCATGGTAAAGATGTATTAAAATGGCACTACAGGATAACAATATAAACTTACGTTACTGTGGTGGGAGTGCCTAATGCGTCTGAAGAAGCAGGTAAATTAAATTTATTCATTCTGGTATCTGTACATGTTGGAACTGAAACAACACAATAAGTTATAAGCTACCTAGACAAGGATCAATAAACAATTTGCTAAGCTCTCTTGTAGTCTAAGGAAAACACTGGAAATTATAATACAGAATGATGCACTGTATGCACTGGAATGACAAAAATTAAGTTATAGAGCAATATCCGCTAAATCAGTACTGGCCTAAAATTGGTAAGATTGAGAACAGGTTTAGAAGTAGCAAAATACTTCAGATGCAAATATCTTGCAACATCAATTTGCAGACTAATACATTTTAGATATATGACAGTTAATATAGCAAACATTGGGATATAGCACACGCAAGCAATTCTAAGGGTTCTGTGGGAAATTGAGATTATTAATTGTTTTAGAAGCTGCAAATTGTATTGAAACGACAAAAAATCCAGACTACAAAAGATCTTTAGGCCGAGATGGCAAAGAGGTAACATCAGGAGCCCTCCTTGCATGATATTAAAAACAGATTCCCTGATACTAATTCTTCAAACTTTTGAAATACAAAGGCTTTAAGCGCGTACATCTTCAAACATAAAAAGTTTATTCCACATAACTTTCCCCGACCAAAAGTTGAAACTCAATAATAAAGATTATAATCTAAAAAAGTTTATTGTACTTTCTGTAGCATTTGCTACAAATCATGAAGACTAAATAAAGTCAACAAACGAAGAGAATCCGGAGAAGAAAATTGAAGTTCGTTAAACATATCAATATACACACTCACAATCAAGCTGCATTCATAGGGCACTGCAAGTTAAAACCTGTAAGCACAAGTTAATGTGGAGCTACCCAACATGTCTAAAGGAACTGGTGTATCAAATTAAGTTGTTTTGGTTACCTACACTTGGAGGCAGTGAAAACAATGAAAACGATTAAAAACTGGATAGACAAGGGCAATAAGCAATTTGCCAAACCTAGCTGTGATTTAATTAACAGCCACAGAACGCGGATAACAAGACAATAGAAATATGAAAACAGAATAAAACACTATAAATTTTACTAGAAAACATTAGACTATATACACTGAAATTACATAGGTTAAACTGCAGAGCAATGTCCACTAAATTAGCACAAGCCTAAAATTGGTAAGAAGGAGAACCTAATAAGCTAGTTCTGCAAAACAAGTTCAGAAGTGTCAAGACACATTGCCTATAAATGTCCTGCAAAATCAAGTTACATGCTTAGGCATTTTACATGATTAGGATACAAATCACCAAAAAGCAGTTTTAATGTTTGTTATGAAATTGAAACTGCTATAAAACGACAAGGAAAGCCAGGTTTCAAAATATCTTTTAGGTCGATTTTTCAAAGGATGCCCTTTTCGAGGCCTCTATATAAATAGACAACATATTCTTTGATCAAAATTGTTCAAGTATTTGAAAACCGCCTACGTCCTCATACAAAGCAAGTGAATAAATAAATAAATTAAGTATTTCCTTGTATTCTATTTTTTTATATTATTATCGGTTTCGTCTAGACTGCCTAGGTTTACAAAATTTCATCTGTGTATTAGTGTAGTTTTATTTTTATTTTTGGCTAGAGCGCTTAGAGTGCCAAGAATACTCTGCATTGCCTAAACTAGTGGCACGAAATAGCCTAGACTGCCTAGATAAGTGATTTTTTATCATTGTATATATGTACTTTTAATTTTTATCGGTATCTACATTGCCTAGGTGTAGAAAGTCCAGATTACTCTAGATTGCCTAGGGTAGCCTACACTGATTATAATAGTGGTATAAAGAAGCCTAATGTGCCTATGCATCACCAGATAAGCACAAAATTTTTATCTATGTAGATCTGTAGTTTTTATTTTTATGTTTGTCTAGCGTGTAAAGAATGCCTAGAGTACTATGGACTGCCTAGAGTAGCCTAGACTACTTATATTAGTATTATAGAGTGGCCTTAATTGCCTAGACATCATCAGATAACTAAAAAAATATCTTTGTATATCTCTACGCTTTAGTTTATCTTTCTAGTTATCTGATGATGTTTAGGCAACGGATGATGAAATCTGTTGTAAAAGAAAAAGCAACATAAGGAAATATTTAATTTTTAATTATAATATTTAAAATTGCAATTTTGAATGGTAAATTTAAATAAATATAATAATAACATTTCTTTTAAAATTTTTATAGAATCTAATACTTGAATAAGTAATATTCCGTATGTTTAAGTGTCATTCCTTATAAAAATCTATTTTATCGATTTCTTATAGAATTTACTTATCAATAAATATAAACAAACTCACATTTATTCTGTACAAAAATTAGACCGAGCTACTAAGTCCAAGAGTTTTATAGAATATACATCAAATCCATTCAACAACAAAGAAAGCCAATTAAAGATGTTCAATTAATCAATATTTCCATTACCTCTTTATTTTATACTACCTTAATTTATAGAGCTTTAATAATTGATCTTTTTTAACCTTCCGTCATTAAACTTCATCTGTAATTTGTAGAATTTGATCTGCCATATTTCGGAATATATAATCTTAACTTTCATATATCCATGAATATATTGTTAATATTTCTGTTAGTATAGTTAAGAAAAAAATTCTTTTTATTGTTATTATTGTTAATATTTTGATCAAAATTAATTACTCCTACGGACTTACATATTTTGTTTTTTGAGAACTGATAATTGTTTCGATAGACTCTCCTCCGTTGATATGATGCGTTTTTTTCGCATTGTTTGTTGCACTTGATTGGTCTGAAACAAAAGATTTAAGACTTCATTCTCATTTGATTTTATATACCACTGAAAAGTCATAATGTAATTTTAATAACTGCTTTGCTTATTAAAGAATCGATTTTGGTTTTTTTGGAAAAAAAAAATTGTGAGCGAGCGATTAATAAATTAATGATAATTGTTCGGGTCTTATTAGGATCAAACATACCAGATGCTTATAAAATTTACGAAATGCTAAACGCTTTTCGCAAACAAAACTATTAACTTACACTATCACTTAATTGATATCTAGCGATAGAAATAATAATAATAAAAATATAGGCTTAATGCGATGTTAAAATATTTATTTATATTTAAAAAGGTATACGAAGTTATACGAACTATGAGCAAAAGTAGCCTTAACAATTCACCAGAATATTCATGTCATTAGTAACCGGAAAAATGAAGGTGCCAGACTTTATTGAGCAATATGCAGAGGAGATAAGCAGCGGTATTACTTGGGGACGATCTTTCCCCATTCAAACTTTTGGAAAGAATGATACAGTGAACCAGACGTGGGATTTCGCCCAGCAATTATATTGGTCTATTCTGGACAGAAAACAATCGGAAAAGCTCGCAAGAGAATCTGGCTGGCGGCCTCCGAGGAGCCGATCTGGGTTGTCTATCAGAGTCCGTATAAACTATATGTTCTGACAAGCATTGAACCCCACCGCATGTGGTCCATATCTGCATCATCATATCTACACTGTGACTTTGGCATCTACTTCTCTCTAGTCTCCCACAAGTAATGCTAGCGCGGTTACAGGCAGACTGGTACGGCCATGTGGGTCAGTGTAACGGGCACCTAAATCCCTCACGGATTTAATGAGCCGGGGATGCGCTCGCGTCTCAACCTTGCCAGACAACCACTTACTACTGGGCAAGGGATGGGAAGAGCATTTCGGAGATCCACGCTCATAGGTTTACGCACTCGTGTTTAGGTACACGAGAGGAGTTTGTGGTCGCACAAACTTTTTTTTATGTTACCAATCCTGTTCAGGTATTGCGCAACTTATCTATGACCTGTTAGTTGCACAAGCCTGTAATGAATTGTACCTTGATCATTCAAATCATTCACGGTTTTATTTCTTGAAGTATCCTTCACGCCCAAATGTCTGTTTTGGAAATTTCCCACGCTTTTCCACATTTCAAGCATGGAACTCTAAAGTCCCCTTTGCAGTTTTTTTTTGCCCGATGAATTAAGTTGCTAACTTGTATGATATTGACATTCACCGTCTTACGCTCTCTTGTTTTGAGATGGGCTGGTAGCGTTTGTAGAGTATTGTTGGACTCTGCCTTGTAGGTAGATGTCACGTCTAACATGCCTTTCCTTTGGGTCTCCGCTAGGAGTTTTTTTTACATTTGCCTTCTCTGTGGCATCTCACCATATGAGCCACGCACATAATTATAGATTTTAAATACCTCGAGTAGAATTTTTATTTTTTGCTCCGCGTATTTTTACCATGAGCCTTGTAATTTGGCGGTTTTTTGACTGTGATGCGTTGACTCTAAGCTGAAGATTTAAGATCCAAGATACTAAACTTTCTTTTGTATCGTTATGTCATAGCTTTTAATAGTTATCTTAGAAATCTCAATATTTGTTCTCCCTCTTACCCCTTAAGCATTTACCAATACTTTAACACGTTAGCTGCCACCTGTACAGCCGGCTGCCAATTGACATGCTTCCTGCAGTGTGGAACGAAATATACGGCGTATTACGAAAACGGTTTTATATATTTTTTTTGTATACATCAATCTATCGTCATGAAACTAAAACGTACATAACATATTTTTGAATGGGAGAACGATTTAGGATTTATTTCGTATTGGTAGCTGGCTGTACAGGTGGCTTACAAGTCAAACTGACGTTTAAAATTTGCCATTTGTACAGCCGGCGCACATGTATTATCACCCAAAGATGCATAAAACGCGAGGGATTTAGTTGTGCGACTATGGTAAAGAGGGCGTTTCGGACCGAGTTTGCATGCGGTTTAACAGTTTTTACAATTGACAAGTTAGGTTAGTTTATTT
>WYDF02299610.1:0-15675 GCA_009867245.2 Adranes taylori
TACATTAAAAAAAATCGAAACAACTCAGAACACTCTTTATTTAGGCATAGCAAACCCTTATGAAACTTTAGCTTATTTTCAAAAATATGATCAAATAATCACCCTGTATATTTGCGAATATTTTTAAATTGTAGACTATCGTCACACAATGCCATTATACTACTGGAATATTCATAATAAATGCTATTTCACCATAAAACTACGTGGAGTCGGTGATGACTCACCCTGTATATATATATATATATATATATATATAATTATAACGTTTTACATTACATACTTAATTAAGTTGTATAAATATAGTATGCAAGAGCGAATGATGTTTAATTTTGATCTTAATTGTGTTGGAGTTTGTCCGGGAATTCCAGTTTTCAATCAAATTTTAGCTAGAATTGTACGACAGATTCCAACACAAATAAGATCCAATTTACTATTCAATCGTCAAATCCTTTTTATTTAAAAAGTTGATAAACTTGTAAAATAAAGTGGAACTAATTGATTATTGTTTGACACCTACGTTTTCAATTAAAAATAAAGTTTTTGAAAATCTGGATGTTAAATATTTCTATAGTTATAAAATGCATGTCTATGTTATAAACGAAAGAATATTAAAACTTGGTAGAAAAATGTTGAATACTCAAAACTTTTGTTTTAGCTGAGACCCGTTGATTCGTAGAGTAGGTGGGATATTGCATTTTTTGTTAAGAATGAAATGCGTAAATAAACTATTATTAATTCAAAACTGTGAATTTATAGAAACAGGTATAAAGTGCCGACTAATTCTAAATGGACCAACCTAACACTTACTAAAGAAGCAGGTTTGAATAAGACAACTTACAAAAGGTAGACTTTTATTTAACTAGTAACTTAGCCCTTGATTAATCGCACTTTGTCACGATTTATTCTATGCTAACGCTAATAGAACATATTCAGCGAACACGAAATTATAGAAAGTTACCTATCGGCTAAATTTTTTAATCCGGCCCATTATAGTATTAAGCGAGACGTAGATGAATAGGTCTCGCAATAAAACGTTTATTTTGTGGCCAAATATGGTCTCTATTTTCTTCCGTATTTATAGTACATGATATGGCTTTAATCGCGCTCGTTAAGTGATTGACATGTTGATTGAATTTAAGTTTAATGCAAAAGTAGTTAGGACGACATGCAAAGATAAAAATACTAGCCAACAAGATATAAAATGATGTTTCTGATACTGAAAGTTCAGATGTGTTGATGACGGTGATGAATTGGCGGTGAAATTGTCATGGCGCAGGTTTACAGTTGATGATGATGGAGTCGTCTAGCTAGTACGAGGAATCCGAAATGTTGAAATTGCGTCGTCTACTGAAATCAACGTTGATTCTTTGATAAGGTTGACTCTTTGTTGAGGTTGACTCGTTGGCCGGCTTGACTCATGGAGCGCCGCTTCTTCAATGGCTTCTCTGATGCTGGCCTTCTTTCGGTTTGATCGAAGACTGGGTGTGGTGAGAATTAGAAAATATACATCCGAGAAAAGGAAAAGAAAAGTGTAAATGAGAGGAATTGAACGATTCTACAAATGCGTTGTATAGCGACGCGTTTGGTTGCCTTTTGATTATAGATTTGATTTGATAGTTGATTAATTTTAAAGTTGATTTTAATTTTAATTTAAACAAATAAATCTGGCGCCTAAATACTGGCGCCTACCCTACTTAATATTGCGAATAATGCTCGCTGTGCAAAAGATAAGTGTGATCATTCGAAGAGATTTATGCTGATCGAAACGTGCGATTTTGCTCACATGAAGACGATCAGTACAAAACCCAAAATGCGTCTAGTTTGTGTTGAGCTATGAGGAGTCTTTTATATCAAACTCTTGGTGTACATAAACTGTACATACTACGTAAAATATACATAAGTATGTTGGCTTACATAATATACATATACTGAAAAGTGGTGGTAACCTTACATGAACAAGAGCTTAAATATAGTAACGGTTTTCGGAGTAAATAGAATAATCCGGTAAGCCAATAAAATTTTCGCTTGGAAGCTATAAAAAAAATTGTCCATGCAAACTAGAAAGCTATTATGGAAGGCAGTTACGAGTTAGAAAATACTCTATCATCCGCAGTATAGATATAGATACATATACAATTTTATACATGTGTATATAAAAGAGATTGAAACGCACGTGTATGGCAGAATCATAAACTAATATCCTTTTTTGTGAAGAAAACGGATCATCTGAGTACAGGCGTTATGTATTACATACAGCTACAGTTAGGGCTGACACCACTTCTTCTATGTATCTATAAGCATTTCGGCATGTTGCGAAAAAATCGCTGGTTATACACCGCATAAATTTATTCGTTAAACTATATTATATTTGAGTATTGATTTACTTATCTAGCTAAGGTCCATTGAGTTATATCATGCCCCATACTGCCTTAGAATTAATTAGTTAATGATTGTTTGTCTGTTTTATTCGTTTTTCTTTTATGTTTGAGACTGTTCAGCTGATAAACAATTACAAGAACAACATATAAGATACTTAGAGCCATGTGATAAAGTTAACGAAACAAACCAATCGCGAGTAAAAACGAAAGATAAAAAAACATCAAGTCTCAAAGCAGGAAATCTCCTTGTGAAAATTTCTTCTACTAAATAAATATAAACATTCAAAGAGGTCTGGGGTTTGTGATGAAAATACTAGCCATTCATTTAAGACAACAATTCAGCTACTCAAATTACACACGGGCAGCACCAAAAAAGCAATTCAAAGACCAATAGATAAAGTAAATTTTGGACCATTTATGAAAAAGGTTTCAGATAAACATAGAAACAAACTATTCCTAACAGCCAAAGAAATAATTAATAAACTAGATCTTCAAAGATAGCACCCGAGGATGAGATCCCATATTTGGAAATTAAAATTCTTCCGGAAGGCATAGTTCAACATACAAGAGTAGTAATTTATTACTGCAATGAAGGAATCCGATAATAATTACAATCCGCAAGAGAGGGAAAACACAGCCGTGACTAAACATATTATTAAGTCATGAACAAAATCTATCAAAGTATACTGGATATAAAAATTCTTGGAGGTTGCAAATCTAATCCAAAGCAACCAATTAAAATGGCTATTGCACGCAATTCTCAGTGGTCTGCCCATATTTTAATTTTGAAACTAATCAAACTATAATGGACTTCAAAAATTTCTATTTAGTCGATGGAGTGGGGTTTGAGGTCAAATGTTTAATTAATCTAGAAATTGAACAGTTTCACATGCACTGTGACTTTCAAACGATAGTGAACAGACAATAATAAAGTGTATTTTATTCTTAATAAAATTATTTTAATTAGTAAAATTATTTAAACTTGAATTATTGGTTATAATTAACATTGGAATAATTAAGACGTTATTGCTACAAGCATCTAACTAAAAATGCGACTACCAAGTGGTTAAATTGCCTTTGTATTTCTCAAGAAGCCAATACAAAAAGAATTTATAGAACAAATAAGTTGGTCTTGAGAAAAGTAGTTGTTTGGTCGTTAAGATTTACTAGAACTGTTTGTTTATCAAAGGGCAAAATGAACAGGAAAACTATATATTATTTTCTACGAAATAGATTGTGCATTGAGAATAATCTAATTGAAATAAGTTCAATGGAAACTTGTAAGTTTAATATATGTAGCAAGCAAGTATTGACGCATTTCTGTATAATAATTATAAAAATGTTTTACAAACAAAAGAAAATATAAGTCAAAAAGTGTGTTAAAAAGTTCATTTACTTCGCTTTTCAAAAGTGGAGATATGTGAAAGTGTAAGGGTTCCCATTTATGAATTGCAAATTGGCAACTCTGTTTTTGTTAACTACATTGTAGAGCATTGAGAAACCGTTGAGACGTGGGCCCATTGCCATGTAGTGGTGACAATTTTGGATACTGATATTTGGATATTGCATATTAGTTCTTGATCTGCTGTGGATCGTTATCATGCCATAGAGATGTTGTCATGTAGTTAAGACAACATCTCGACGACTATAAACTAAACACGACCTTGTTATCGTTATACTTCCTTTTTAAAAGTGGAGATGTGTGAAAATAAATCCGAGGGGAGCTATTTATGTATTGCAAATTAGCAACTCTGTTTTTGTTTACTACGTTGTAACCTTTGTATCATACAGTTTGAGAGTATACATCTTCAGAATATTTTGTTATATGGACGAATTTGTTTTATTTCCATTGAGTTCAAATGTTCCTCTCCGCTAACAAATGGAATTAACTCGTGATGCTAAACATTTTAGTGCAGTGACTTTGTACAGTTTTAAACAACATTTAAGCAACAATTCGTCGATCGACTCACTCAATTCGACTGGAGATGATGGTGATCCATAGATACTTTGTTGATGACTCATGGAAGTATTGCTAAATCTGGAGATGGATATTTATCCGAGGGAGCATTGATAAACCGTTGAGATATGGGGCCATTGTCACATAGTGGCGATATTGTTGAGAAGATTATGGGACGTGAGGCAGTCGTGGTGTCGTAGAGATGTGTTGAGTCATGGAAACATTGTAAAGGTTTGTTGAACTGTGGAGATTTTGGTGAGCTATTGTTGATAATGAATTTTGGATACTGATATTTGGATATTGCATATTAGTTCTTGATCTGATGTGGATCGCTATCATGCCACAGAGATAATGTTATATAGTGAAGACAACATCTCGACGACTATAAACTATAACACGACCTTGTTATCGTTATACTTCCTTTTTAAAAGTGGAGGTGTGTAAAAATACGAGGTGTGCTATTTATGTATTGCTAATTGGCAACTCTGTTTTTGTTAACAACTATTATTGTTTAGGAGTTTAGGATATTGCATATTAGTTTTGGATCCGGCATTGATCATTTTTATGCCGTGGAAATGTTATCTTGTAATGAAGATGTTGTTACCGAGCAGAGATGTTGATGAGTCGCGGATATGTTGTTAAGCAGTGGAGACGTTACCCTGGCAACAGAACTATAACAAGACATTATTATCGTTCTTGTTATAGTCGTGCACGAAATCATAGAGTAAGATCGTCATCTGATTTATCGTCCAATTCAAGTATCCTTAGGCATTTCTAAAAGGCTTGTTTAGTGTAAGGAATTACTTCACAGAATTGGCGAATGTAAATGCGTTAGAAATATTATCACAGTACTTTAACAGCTGCTGAAGGTGACGTACCTATTTGTAAACTCAAAAATAAACAGCGGTCCACGGTATAGATTTCCCAAGATGAGCCTGATTCTAACAAAGTCGTTGGCACTCAAAGCACATAAAAACAAATGGTCGCTTCTTTCTCGGAAAAACTGGGAATCGTACACATTTAATTCCAAATGGTATTCAGCTTTTTGTTTGCCAGAACACTTCAGAGGAACAAAAAAAAGCAACGATCGACCTGGGATAATTCTGCACTATGACAATGTGAGTTCACAGAATCTCTTTAGCATAATAAGATAATATAGAACTTACATATGAGTAGATACCATAATTTCACAAACTACACTATCTTCGTGTCTTATTATTTTAATTTAAAATTCACCAGCCACAAATTTCAGTTTTATATGAAAAATTTTCCTATATCGCCTCGCAACCGCAAACTTGCTTCCGCTGAGCTGTCCAAGCTGCTTCAATCTCGCTACTATTTACGCCCCTCAAAACTATTTAGGTTTCGTCTATTATACAAGAAGCAGGATGATGCTGCTATACACGTTTACATAATGATTGTATTTTGTATCGTTTACTGTATCTATTAAGGCTAAAGTAATTTGTTTATGACTGCAATTTATAAACAGAATATTTATAACTAATAAAATTTATAAACAATAATGCTGAAAAACTAAACAATTTTCTAGTACGTAATGAACTTAGCTTTTAGAATAACATATGAGTATTGAAAAGTCACCCTATTGTTAACTAGATATTTCTCTTAAGTTTATCAATGTATAGAGTTTAGAGAATTTGTTACCATCTCTGCAAGTTCACATATAACAAAACAAATCATATTAAGATAACAATGTAAATAAAACAAAAATAAAACTGAATAAAACAATCGTTGTATTTTATCGCCAAGAAATATGTGATCCGAATAGGTTGACATAAAGTAAGTTAAACCTGAATAGATTTATCAAGTTACTTTAACCTCTAACGGAACCAAAGTCACTTAAAAGGGATATATCAAATCTTTTAGTCTTATTTGCTTTCTAGCAAGGTGGTCTATCTAAATATTCATTGAATTAAGATTTCTTGCCTTTTTTAAGAGATACAATTTGAACAACTTAGTTTGCATTATAATGAGTACTCACAAAGTATCAAAAAATATTCACTCAATAATGTAAAATTATCATATATAGAAAACCTTTATTGGCAAAAACACATTTACATACTACACATAAATCAATAATTCATTTACAAAAACATATATATATATATATATATATACTATTATTGTTGTATTATATATATATATATATATAGTATAAAGATAATATAATTCTTTTCTTTTATTGAAAACCGACGGACTCCTTGCAAAATACCGGATAGACGGTACTCTTTCCAGTATGGGAAATCAAGAAAAAACAAAAACAAGAACAAAAAAAAAAAAACGCACAACCCACCTAAAACATGATATAGAAAACAAACTAAAAAAGATCCAAAACGATTTTCATGTTTTCCTCTCTATCCATCCGAAATACTGCTCATTTTTCTGTTCCTTCCAGTTTCCTCCCCTTCCCTCCTTATTACATCTAATATCCTTTTCACAATTCCCAATTCCTCTAGTCCATCTCCCAAGATATTTTTTCAATATCCCGTTCTTTCTCTTTCCTCATCATTCCATTCGACACTTTCATATTCCTTTGTCCAATGCTCCCACCATTCTTCCCTCTTTCCACACACTCTCTCTCCGTCACTCATCTAATATCTATTTCCTCTTTCCTCATTACGACACCTAAATCTCGCTGTCATTCTCTTATCTTTCACACTGATTTTGTTGGCCCCGTACTTCGGCATCCTCCTATCAAACTTTTATTTCCCTATATCTTCCATTATACTTCATACATTTCATCCTGGTGTTTCTTTCTTCTAATTCTACATCCATCATTCTCTCTTCTACTTCTTCTACACGCACTATCCCCTTTTTGATATTTTTATACCATCTTTTTATTGACCATCTTATTCTCTCCAATACCTTCTTTCTAGTACTGCTCAATTCAATGTTAATTTTCCTTTATTTTCTTATATTAAAAGGTCATTATATACATTCTTCACCAACCTTCATCATTTCCATTCAATACCACTTTTATCTCATATTTTACTAGTTTCTTAAACCTTTTCACCAGACATGTGCGCCTGTTTAATTCATTCAACACGATTTTCCCTGGGGTCAATTTTTTCAATACAATTTTTTTTCAAATATTTTTCAGGCCCTTCTCTTTCTTTCACTGCCCGCACTTCCAATCCATACGTTAATATATTTATCACACATACATCAAACAACATTATTCTCATTTTAATCGAATCCCCAAAATTCTCCTCTCATATAACTCTCATTCTTTCTGCCGCAACATTTGCTTTACTAGCCATCCCTTTACACATTCTAGACTCTCACCGTCAATTCTAAATACATAATTATTGCTATCTATTCCACGTTTTGTACATATCCGTTTCGTCTTTTAAACATTTATCACCAATCCTCCTTTTCTTATGTATCTACTACTCTCTCAATCACTTCCTTCATTCCATCTTTAACTTTTATCATGCATACAATATCGTCTGCATACCCCAATGACCATATCTTTTCTTTCCCAATTACGGCACCACCATCTTGACCATTTCTTCGTACCATTTCTATCTCAGATATATATAAGTTGAACAGACTCCCACTTAACGGACAAACTTATATTCTTCCTCAGTTTTGCTGATATTCCCACCTCTTCTATTCTGTTCCACAATCATTCTCTATAATATTATCGAATGCATACTTAAAGTCGACAAACAACAACTATATTTCGCACCCCTCACGTATCTCCTTATTTATCATGTAGTTTATTATGACAAAATTATTCGTTACACCTCTTCCCCTCCTAAATCCAGTCTGTATCCGCGATAGCACTTTTTTTTTTCATTCATCGCTTTTTCATTCATCACTTTTTCATTCATCGCTTATTCATAATTCTTGCATACCTCCTATATAACTCATTCATTCTTGCAATCTGCCTATAACTCTCTGCATCCATCCTATCACCTATCTTAAACACTGGTACAATTTCTCCTTCCTTCCATTCACAAAGCGTTTTTCCTCACCCTTCTATATTTCATTCATTTCTATTATAAGCACATTAAAACCTCGTTTATTCAAACACCCCCACACATCTAATGGTATTCTATCCGGACCAGTTGCTTTTCCTTTTTCTATTCTACTTATTTCTTCCTCTAATTCTACCACTGTTATATCGTCATCTTCTTCATTTTCGCTCATTTCTATCTTAAATTCAATAGCTTACATTCTTTTTTTTTCTTCTTCAATCTTATCCCCACTCCCTAGTTCTCTTATACATTTCCTCTGCCCCTCACGTATCTCTAGACTTGGGTTATCCCTATCTTCAACTTATCCCTATCCCTATCTTCTAGACTTGGGTTATCCCTATCTTCAACGTTAATGCCTCCTTCTCCTAAATATTTCCATTTTTTTCCAGGTACTGTTACCATTTTGTTTCGTCCTTTCTGACTTTTCTTAGCACCATTCATATATTCTTTTACTCGTTTTCTACTTTCTCATCATATACCCAGTTCCTTCCCAATCTTCGTTCTGCTTTCTAGTAACAAGTTCTCCTTTAACCATCTCAACAACGTCCTGAATATTTTACGCAATCGCCCATTTTCATCCTTGTAATCTTTCTGCCACTCTCACTTTTTCTCTTTGATTGCATTCATACCCATTCATCATTTTTGATATTATCAGCTTCTTGCTGCATTTCATTTCACCACTTTAAATTTTCCAGTCCGCCTGAATTGGGAAGTGGTCTGATTCAATCCGTTCTCCTACTTGTACTTTGTCAACCCTTTTACTCGCCTTTCCATTAAAACATAATCAATCACAGATTCACCCTATGGCCTCTAAACGTGATTTCTCCATCCCAATCACCTTCCATGCATCCATTCCCCACTATCATGCCGTCCTCCTCCAGCCATTCTGCTACTCTTTTTCCCTCAAAATTTATTACCTTATCTTTTGATTTCCTCCTTGTACACTCTCCATCAGCTCCAACATAGGAATTGCATTCAAGTCTTCCATTATAATTACCATTTCCACTTCGTTCTGATTTTTTCCAATATCTTTCTTATCCATTTCATAAGTTCACTCCACCCTTCTTTTGCTCCACCCTTCTTTTGGTATACTATTATCAATAATCAAACTATTTCGCCCATTTCTATTATTTTTACCACTACACTGTCTGTCTCATCTATCTCACATTCAATTTCTTCTATTCCTTCCTTTACCCCTATCAATATTTATCCACGTAAAATTATTATATTTGATAATTAATTTTTAGAATTCGCAATTCTGTAACTCCCAATCTTTCTATACCTAAGTCTAATATTTTGACATCAAGGTTGCAGTATAGAATCTCTTTAAAAATAATTGGAAAATATCTATTTGCAGACGTAGGCTGAAAGAAAATTTCTATTCTCCAAATAATCGATTCTCCAAAGTTTTGTTTTGAGACTCTATGAAAATAAATAAAAACCCAAATAAAATGATTTTTAGTGGAAAATGTATGAGATCTAGCAATGTATGAAAATACAATTAATGAATGAAATATAATTAAATACCTTAAATAGCGACTGTGGCAAAATGATAGGAAATATTTGGGATGTCAATAAAAAGGCAAACCACACAAAGCAAAAAAAAAAGGTCATCATTTTTAGAAACCACATATAATGCCATTTTGAAATGTTATGTTCTAAAAATTACATTACTTAAATGACGGCCAGTAACGTCGATACACTCTAGAAGGTTTTTGCGAAAGCGCGCCATTGCTCTATAGATCATCTCTTGCGGAACTGCGGCGATTTCTTGTCTTTACTTCTTCCAAATTTCGTGGCCGACTTCCAAAAACTTGGGCTTTGAAGTATCCTCGAAGAAAAAAATCGAGGGACAAATTAGGCGAACGTGGAGGCCACTCAATATCACTCCGTAAGGATACAACTTTGCCCGGGAACATTTCTTGAAGACGATTGAGTGAACGACGTGTAGTGTGCGATGTAATACCATCCTGCTGGAACCATAGATTTTCTAGCTGATTATAATTTAACTCGTTCAATTTTGGAAGTAAAATATTTTCTAGCATGTCACACCAAAGATCTTGGTTGACTGCTGCCCTTTCTCAATTCCTTTCGAAAAGGTAAGGACCCCACACGCCGAAATCAGATATTGTACAGCAGACGGTAATGTTTGGGCTGTGAAGTGGTCGCTGATGAAGTTCCCGCGGATTATTTTCTGACCAATATCGAATGAAATTTTGCTTATTCACAGTGCCTGATAGACGACAATGAGCTTCGTCGCTAAACATGAAAATAGCTGCGGGGGCAATGTTCTGAAGAATATCCTGGCATAAATTTGTACAGGTGTCAAAATCTTTTCCACTTAATTCCTGTACCACCATCATTTTATACGGATGCATTCGGAGTAGGTTGTTTAAAATTCTTCAAACACTTCGATCCGACATTCCTAGCGCAGATGCATGCCTACGCGCCGACCACTGGGGAGAGTACTGTACTGAGACTCTGACTACATTTACATTTTCCGGTGTTCACGGAATCTTAAAGTCCACCGACGAATTGTTCTCCCGTCGGGAATGGCACCATAACGGCCAACATCAAACCGAACATCAAACCGAACATCAAACGCAATGAAATGTATTAAGAGACCGGCGTCTAGTGCTGACGAGTGATTTGGTGCATGGTCGCCATCTTGATACCGCAAGTGTCACGTGCATCTGGATTTGGATGTCGGCGTCCGCAAGTGCATAAGACACCCAATTGTCACCTCCCAAATCCTGTGGAGTAGTAACTTCTGTGGAGTCGATTTTTGGCAAATCATTGGAGCATTGTTTAAGTATCTGTTTTTCATAACCTGCCAGTTGTCTCTTCTACATAATTGAAAAAAAAATTTTCGCTTCACGTATTTTGGTATTGTTTGAATTTGGTTTTTACATTATGTTTTTACCTTAATTTTTTAAATAAGCCAGTAATTTGAAGGAATTATTTAACTATTTAAAAGACTGGTATTAATTATAAATCAAAGAGTGGAAAACAATATGATTAGGAATTTCGTGTATATAACCATATGATACTCTAATAGAGAGATACACTAAAATAACCAAAGGATACTCTAAATTTGAGGGTTTTTTTTAAAGGAGGATGAGTCAATCCGTGATAAAATAATTTGTTAATTTATTATATATTTAATTATCAGTGGAATTAATTTTAATAATGGTAGTACCGTTAAGTTTACCCGTAAGCCCGTTTAAGAATGTTTGTGAGTCATTTGTGTTATACGTAAATCAAAGGAAATTGCTGGAGGTGTATTGTGTTTGTCCACCTAATTTTAATATCAAATGAACCTCTGTGCCTAAGGCAAACGAATTACAATATTTTAGCAATTTTTAATTTTCAGAATATCTTATAGTGCCTAATGCAATTTAGACATTTTGGCTACGTCATGTGCGACTCATTATGGCTTGAAACATTTGTGTGCATTGATAAACTGTAAATGTTAGGCTTTGTGCCTCTGTGAATAATATATTTACGAATAAAGTAATATAATATACAATCAGGCGATAAAAGCATCTGGAATGAGCCTACCCTTTTAAAATATTTTCAAGGCAATGAACCAAAGAGGATAAGAATTTTCAGCACTTTACAACATAGTTTCCTCAACTGCGAGAAGTATGGTCCAATGGGGAAGTTTTGTTTGTCTACAAGTCCATAAATTATTATGCTTAGTTATCGATTGGCTTAGTTACAATTAACTTTTAATGAAATGATTAACGAGTTAATTGCTGTTCTAGGTGATAGTTTATTACAATAAAAAATTTGTCCAACCCTTGTTTGTAGGATAAAAAATTGCTACAAAGTTTGTTTTATTTGAAGCAAATTTACTCTTAATCAAAACATGGAAAGGAATGCTAAAAAATTAAATTAATAAAGATTTTATTTTGCTATTTATTGTGCAATGAATCCGTATTTCTGAAAAATATATTTTGTCCATATGCACCTTACCTAAGTCTAATCGATTTTAAATTAAATTCTTTCCTTATCAAATATTTTTATGGTTATTTGTAATTACTATTTGTTTATTTGTAAACAAGGATTAATAACTGATACAATCTAAAATCAAGTACGCTATCAACATGTTGTAATTATTTACTTCAAACAAATATTTCAACAAACTAACAATAAAACAGTATTTCATCGAAATATTAAACAAAATGTGGAAGGTGATTGATTTTTCATAAAATATTGATTTTCGGTTTTCGGCGTTTTGATTTAGAAGTGGCAAATATTTACAGTGGACATTATGAAAAGCTATAACCGACGATTTTTTTCAACAACCACTTAGTCCATATATCAGCTACTGGGCTATGCCATGTTTGTATTTACAGAAACTGCCACATCCAAAAAACAAAACACACTACACCAAACATACTGGAGTTAATTCCTTCCGATCTTATTCAGGGCATACCGCTACGACAGCGCAAGTTTCTCCAGCGCACTATATTTCTAGCGAAGCTATTCGCCTCTGTAAAAGTCTTTCCTTTCTTCTATGCCTCTTCATCTACAGTCGTTGTCCATGATGTCTTTGGTCTTCCACGTTTACTTTTTTTCTGCACGTCCCAGATCAAAACTTTTCTCTCCACAGCATTCTGAGTGTATGACCAATCCACCTCCATTTTCTTCTCTTGATTTGAATGGAGATGGTGTTGACCTGCGACCAAATATGTTGAAGGATCAACTAAAATTAATACTCTTCTGCGAGAGTCGTGTGGCTTAGGATTCTTCATTTTGATATGAGCGAATATGAGTTGGGATTTTGAATTTAAAGATGTTTATTTATAAAACTATATCTATTAATTGAAAAACAAAATCAGTGAAATGCAGTAGTTGTAGTTTAACGTTTTATGAATCATGTCAAGAACTTAAGTGTGAAAAAAAATAAAAGGATTTATGTTTAAAGAACAAGTCAGAAAGGTTTTGATATGTAAACTTATAAATAATTTAATGCCTGAATGCTTTTAAAGATTCTTATTAATTAATTTCGGAACTTGTCGCTAGTAACACTTTTTATTCTATCTAAAATACTTAAACAACAATTTTAAAAGAAATATTTGTAGATCAGCAAATAATTACAATTTTCAAATGTTTTATAATAAAAAATGCTTATATAATCCGCATTTGCGAATAACCTACTAAAATTATCAAAAAAACAATTTGTTGAAACGTACCAAAAATAATTTATATAGAACATAATTTCCACACCATGTATTTAATTTTAAAATAATTATACAAGTACTTTATCTAAATATACGAGGAAGGTTCAACTAAATATAAATATACTAGAGGTTACCTTTTTGGAGGGATTTTGGAGGTTACCTTCCAAATCTTACAACCATATAATAGCACTGCTTTCACATTGTGGAAATTTCTTGTCCTCCAGATTGGATTCAGCTGAATGAAGGTGTCATTTGCTTTTCGGATCTTGCTCTGACATCTGCAGCTGCACAATCATCATGGGTCACTCTGCTCCCAAGGTACGTGAACTCTTTTACCTTTTCGATGTCCTCATTGTTCACTCGCAGTGTTCTTACATCTCTTGTGTTTATCTTCATAATCTTTGTCTAGGAGGAGTTTACTTTCAGGCCCATCACCTTGGTTTCGTACTCGAGGTCTTGGAGTTTCTTTTTCATATTAAGGGGGTTCTGTGGGAGTAGGCAGATATCATCTGCAAAATCTAGATCTTCTACTATACGCTCCTCTTCTTTCCATTCGTGACTCTCCTCATCACCTCATCCATGACCAACAGAAAGATTGTTGGGGACAGCATACATCCCTGGAAAACTCTGCGAATGGTTCCGTGAGTTTCACCTCGTGGATCACATGGCATGTGTAGTTGTATGTTTCTTTAATTACTTTTGTTATCTTCTCCAGTATCCCGAATTTCTGCAAGGTTTCCCACATACTGCCCCTTTTAAAGGAACCGAAAACCTTTTTAAAATCTCGAATCGAAGGCTTTGATCGATGTCTTGATTCTCTCCTTTCAGGGTGGGTCCGAGTTAGTTTCATTTCCTACTCCTTTATTCTGTACAATTCCTTCCTCTTCTTCAGGTTCTTGTTCAGCCTCTTCCTCACTTTCTCTGTTGAGCACCTCCATGAAGTGTTCGCGCTACCTTGCCAGTTGTGCTTTGTCGTTGGTCAGGAGGTCTCCTTGTTTATTTTTCACCGGTCTTATGCGGCTGAATTTCTTCTTGTAGGTAGTTCTCGTGACATCGTATAGTTTTTTCATGTTTCCAGCACCTGCCGCTTTCTCTGTTGTCTCGGTCAATTCTAAAATCTATTTCCTGAGATTAGCTTTAGCATTCTTTTTCTCCGGCTTGTCCTTGGCTTGATATTCTGTCTGGAGCAAGATTTTTTGGAGGCGCGTCTTGCTACTGTTTAGTTTCAGTTTGACTTCTTTCGCTGTTCAATATCGTCCCAAGATGTTTTCAACATCCAATCCTTTCTTCTTGGGTTCTTAAAGTCAAGCACTCGTTCAGCTGTGTCTGTGAAGGCAGTTTTCACCTTTAACCAGTATTCTTCTATATCATTTTTATTATCCACCCTAATGCCCTTAAATCGATTCCATATTTCCAATGCATATTGTTTCCTGTTGTTCTTGTTCTTTAGCTTTCCAGTGTCAAATCCAGCCTCTGAGTATCCTGAGTTTCCAGCCTCTGAGTATCAAAACGTTTTCTCTTGGCAGCAATCTTGATGCGAGTATATGCAGTTATAAGATGTTGTTCATAGCCGATTTCTCAATTCCTAGAGATTTCTTCCACCTTTTGCTGATGGCCAGGTGGTCAATTTGTGTTTGCGTGCGAAGATCTAGGGATACCCATGATACATTGTGACATTCTTAATGAGAAACGATTATGCCACCAATGACTAGGTCATTACTTGTACAGAAGTCTACAAGGCGTTTTCCATTGTTGTTCATTGTGCCCAGTTCATGTTGTACCATGATTTTCTCCAGTCCAAGGTTGTCCGCACCCACCTTCGCATTGAAGTCGCCCATCGTAATCAGGATATACTTTCTGCTAGTGCTTTGAAAGGTTACCTGGAGGTCTAAGTAGAAGTTAGATATATTGTATTCAACAACTTCTTCGGTGAGTGCATAACCAAAACATACACCAAAAATTTACCAAAATGCTACAAAAACGCACATAAGTCACTAAAAAGCACGCACGCACATCAATTCCACCCAACCAAACCTTTCAAACGAGAGGTTAACATGAAACGTTAACATCCGCAAACAGTGGCGGCGCAAGATCATAAATTTATGTGGGCAAGATTCATTTTGCGAGGCCCTCTGCTCGCGAATGAAGAC